>CASHTH010002370.1:0-111258 GCA_030341885.1 Geodia barretti | reverse complement strand
CTTGCGTTATTTGAGGATTCACCATCTTGCGCATGAGAATAGTCGCCCGCTGGCAGATGGTAGAGAGTAGAATAGACACCGCTTCCACCGACTACGTATCGCCCTAAGCGTTGCGCCCATCCCACAATACAGCCGCCCGCGTCCTATTCGTGTAATACCAACCGCCTGCTGATACCCCGATCCAATTGAGCGCACAGCATATGCCTTGGTGTCGTAGATGGTAAGCGTCACAAATAACACGTTAACGCTAACAAAAACATCCGCGTCTATGCATAGTATTTTCCGGTTAGTCCCGTTTAGTATTCGCGACATCACAGTAAAAGTTTCTGGATTATTAAAACGGATTCGGATGAGTTGTGCAGTCATGCCGTCTCCGCAGGTATCTCATAGGCCGACCAACGCTGGCAGCTGAATCCCAGCGCCGTACATCTTCAGCCGGTACTGTATAATACCCACGGCTCCACACCGAATAGCGGGAAATGCGATCGAGCCGAGGATTCAAGGATATCTCCCACTCGTGGCCTCAAGCTCGCTTTCGTCTACCAAATCAACGTCGTGAGTTTGATAGCAACTCCCTCCGATTCCGCACATATCGAGCGAGAGAGGTACTCATCGCCTGTTACAGTGGCGCCCGATCTGCCGGTAGATCGGTTCTTTACGTGTGACAGCGAAGTTTGTGTTGGTCAGCGTCTGTCTCGTCAACGAGCGAACCTCTCAAACGCTCAAAAGTATAGGCGTCCACATCACTCACCTCGTATCCCTATCATCGCTGGCTCGGCGGGCGGCAGCTGCTCCTGAGGTAGATTAACTCGCATCCAACACCAGAGATGTGCTGACCGTCAGCCGTGCCCGTTGAGCGGTCAGGATAAGGATTGTCCTCCGGCGATGGTTATATCACCAGGATCGCCCGCCCGTCCAACTAGCTGAACACTCCCCGCCATCGGTGAGGATAATCACAGGACGTTGCCGCCAATCCCTTCAGCGCAAGCAGGTCCGCTCACACGGCGTTATCTTGAATCGCTCAACGTCAGCCCCACAAGGTTGAACCGGGTTTACAAGAACTTTGTACATGCCCAAAGCTATAAATGGGTACCCCGACGCAATTGACTTATAGACAAAATTGGAAAGAAGGAGAGGTACAATGAACGCAGATAAGGGTTCACTGAAGGGGTGATGGTGCTAGTTCCATTTGTCCTAGAGCGCGCGCCGCGCAGACGAACAAACCGGAGACCGGGTCTCAGACCGACGATATCCCTTGGTCGTCAGCCAACCTTACGTCCGCGGGACCGCCGCTGTCAGAAGCGGCACGAAATAGCTGCGCCACTGTCCTGCGTTCGGGGAGAGTCAAAGGTGATGAGGAAGCAGTGACGCGCACTGTACCGACCGAGATGCGTCGTAGAGGTCGGATACAGATGCGATGGTCTTCGTGCAACGCCATCAACGGCTGTCACCGTGCAGAGGACATGGATTAGACTGATGCCCCGTCTTCGTATCGACAAGAGGTATCGACACGTCAGCGCACCTGCGCGGTTGGGGTAATAGTCGCGCTGTAACCGATACAACTCAATTTCTTGTGCGCGTTCGGTTTCCGATCAACAACATCCTCAGCCCTATTGTCACGTTTCTGTTTCGGCTAATACCTTGAACTTGGCTACGGCGAGGGTGCCATCGCCTGCAGCTGTCCCCGTCAGCGTGACTGCAGCAAATCTCACGTGAACCGTTCCCAGGTTCGATTCTGGTACATCGTGCCGTCTGGGCGGTAATCTGCAACGCTGAAAACGGTTCTCCCGGGAGGTAGATCCGAATTTTCAATACTTATAAATTCAAGTTCGTGAGTTAAACGTGAGTCCTAAAATCATAGCCACCGACGTTAGATCCTCCAGCATATTAATGGAAATACCTCAATTTGGTAGCCCACAGCGGGATTATTTGCGACTGGGTACAGCTGAGATTTCCACTGTGCTGCTGCTGTTGATGCAATGAGAGACACACAACAGGAAAAAGTGAACGAAAAATTGCTTGTTCATGGATTTTCTCCTTTACGGTTTAAAGTAAATAGTAACGCAATTAATGTTTAAAGTAATTCACAGCGCCTTCATTCTCGCTACGTTTCTTCGCGTCTAGACCGCTGTCTCAACGCAGATAGGTTCTCAGTCACTTCAGCGCACTCTTCATCCCTATGACTGCGGTGCTGATCCGTGGTTCTGATAAGACAAACGCACCGCCAACCGTCGCAACGCCACAAGGTCATCACCCACAAACTCCGCACACCTCTCAAGCCGATTCAGCACGGATTCTCAGTTGTGTGTCCGTCCAAGTCCCAAGCCCATAATAGTCCCTTTTCGACCCGTTGTAGCACCAGTTCTCATGGAAGCGACAGAAAGCCCTGATAAACACACACCGCCACGTTACGCCGACGTTTGATGAACCTCCGCTGTGGTAGCATGCATTTTCTGCGACCCAATCCAAAGGTTAAAGCGGTTTGAAACTGAGAGCGACATCCAAATTCTCCTGTCTGCACCGCAGCGGTTACCATCCGCAGCCGCACCCCGCTCACGCGATGATCGTACCCGCGCTGTATATGTCCGAAAGCCGTCCACCACTATCCGCCGCGTTGGAGAATCGTCTCGACTGCGTCTACCCTTCGCCAGTCTGTTGGATGTCATGTGCGAGCAGCACATCCACATAGGAACGCCGCAACGCCGTCAAGCTTTCCTCAACGCCTGCAATGGCATCCGCTGCGGTCATCCCCGGACGGGGGGCAAGTTTTGTGCAGATGATACAATCGCCTGTGTAGCCTGTCAATGCCTTTCCGATGATCTCCTCACTCGGTCCGTAGTGGCGTGACGTATCAATATAGTTGACGCCGTTTTCGAGTGCCGTGCGAACTGCATCGATGGCATCCGTTTCATCGAAGGGACCGTGGCTGGTGCCCGCGAAGACCGCTCCACCCAGTCCGATTTCCGACACCTCAAGTCCAGTCCGTCCCAATGTCCTGTAGCGCATGGATTTATCTCCTCCATTTTGGGAGGGTTCATTAACGACAATCAGTTTTGTCGGATAAACACGCCAGCTCGCGCAGCGATGTCAATCGCCTTGCGTGCGTCTATCACCCGTGGACCATTGGGGTTGAATTGCAATCGGGCGGTCGCGCCTTGTCGCAGTTCAATTTCACGCTCACCATCGAGGGCAAGCACACAGGGTTGTTGGTGCCTGACAGTGACCGTTTCGCCCTGCCCCAAGGGGCGGGATTCCGCCAAACTTACCTCGCTGAGGAGGCCCGGAGCAATGGGAGCGAGTATAGACTTCCCACCCGACCCCATCCGAAGATACAGACCGTGTTCGGGAGAGTCAACCCTGTCCGGGGCGTGCGCACCGATTGATGACAACCCGATGCTACCCGGTTCAACGCGGGTCAAAACGAGTTCTTTTATTTTCGATGCATCCCAGATGGCACGAGAGGCAACAAATCGCTCATCATAGACAGCGACATCTACCAGCGCGATATCGTCCGGTGTTTCGGTGTTATCGGGATTCCCTCTTGATTGCTCTCGTCGGTTTTTCGCAGAGATGTCCAGACGGGGTGCCCGCTGCACGCTTCATTTGCCAGACCGCACGTCACTAAGCCAGCTGCCATTCCAGCGATTGTACCCTCTAGCATTGTAGGGAAAGACGTTGTTCGTGCCGGTGAGATCGGCATGAGGGTACGTCACCGCACCCCTTGGCTACCGCGCGGTTGGTGCCATCCCCGCCCAGCGTACGATGCAGCCAACCCCCTCCGCCTCCATAGCGCAGCCGCCTGCGTCGAGTCTCTCTCTTGGCTGAACTTTTGAGCATAGTAGGATCGAAGCATCGAGTTCCGTCTGTAGCCCGTCAAGTGCTTTGAGACCGATGCTACGAGTCAGGCATAAAAAGCACGCGCCCAACGCCCACCGCTTCAAGTCCCAGCAACACGCGGCGGACAGATGTGACCTTTCGTCGTTGTTGAACACTGCCGCGTGGGCAACCGTCTGCGGATATCCCTACCCGATGCTGGATTGCCATGATGCCGACGCTGTTTTTGTTATTTATTGACATGTTGGAAAGACAGTGGAGAAGTATGTTCACCCATGCAACGTTAGAAACTTTGCTTGGGTTAGGATACAAGAATCCGTGACAAAATTATACCATAATTCTCTATATTTTGTGTATATTTTAGTGCTTATTTTTACTAGGTTGTCATCCGAACTTTTTGTTTTCATTTCTAGCACAATCGTGCTACAATTTTGACAATATCTTGGAGCGCGTCCGTCCATTTGCGGATTTTTCCATCTCTGCGCTTGCATCTAGGAGGTCAAACCGTGACCGTATCTGTATGGCAGAAGTAACTGAACAATTCAGGCGGAGCACGACGATGTCGTTATCGGTGCCGGCATCGTAGGTGCTTATACCGCGACCCTACTTCGTGAACGAGGGCGCGATGTCGCGCTCGTAGATGCACGTTTTCCAGCCGCTGGGCTTCAGTGTCGAAACGCTGGTTTGTTTTGACGGACAACGCGAGCCGTATCCCAGTTCTCATTGAGCAGGTGGGACGGGACGCCGCCCGCGAAATCCTGACCATGGTGCGTGAGAAACGTACTCCGTATGCGCTCACTGGCGAACCGCTTTGACGTCCCGCTTGAGGATGGTGCAGCCCATCTCTGCTGAGACCCGCGCCGAAGCCCGTGAACTGGAGGGTTGGGCGCGCGCACTTGAAGCCGATGGTGCGACGGTTGAAATTTCTCGTACAGCGATCCCTATGGATCATCGGGTTACGTCGCGATGATGCAGGTCGAAAACGATTTTATGGTACAGCCTGCACGATTGACAGAGAACCATCGCTGCGACCCTCTGATGCCACGCTCTATGACCACAACGAGTCTACGATATTGAAACCGGTGGGTGAACACCTTCTTGTCGTGGACGCCGAGCGCATATCCGCTGTCGCAAGGTCTATGTCGCGACCAACGGCTATGGCTGCGATCTGACACCCGATCTTGCGCGCATCGTGCGGCCCGTGCGGGGACAGATAACGGTGACAACGCCGGTGGAACGTTTAATGGACGTTGCGGGCATCACCGAGAACCATTATTTTCGCCAATTTCCAGATGGGCGTCTGTTTATTGGTGGGGCGCGGGCGTTCTTTGAGGCGCAGGAGTACACCGCCGAAGATGCTTTGACGCCGGACTTAACATGTGAACTTAGTGAACTATCTGCGTCTATGGTTTCCGGGTGTTGAATTTGAGGTGGAACGGCAGGGGGCGGGTATCACGGTTTCACGCCTGATCGTCGTGTGGCTGTGGGAACTTCCCGAACGAAGAGCGCGTCGTCTTTGCCGTGGGATTCAGTGGCTACGCAACTCGATTGGGTCTTGTCGCTGCCGAGCGCATGGTAGCGTTGGCGTTGGACGGGCGTGACCCCGGACCGGCTCTCCGCCGCCCGCTGTGTCTAGTTCGTAGGGACGCAAAGATCTGTCGTCACGACATATCTGCGGTGTGCTTCTAGTTCAGTGGGATACGTTAGGTTAAAACAGCCGATTCATTGTCGTTGTCTATGTCGAGATTGTAGAGGAAAACGTTGGTGCAAACCCCCAGACCGAGTCGATCCAATCACATTTGAAGTTATCCGCAACGCGCTGTTGGAGCAACAGAGTAGATGACAATCGCTCTGGCGCCGCAGCGCGTACTCAACTAACATCAAGACCCGTGCGGACTTTCTGCGCCTTTTCGATCGCGAGTTTGCGGTTAGTGGTGCCAATCGTTCGGTCAGCCCACCCACTTGGGATCGCTAGTTGAGTTGGTCCCGAAGGCTATCATTGACTACGGGGTTGAAAACATCGGACCGGGCGATACACTCTTGGTCAATGACCCGTATAGCGGCGCGGTCACCTCAACGACATCACCCTCATTACGCCCGTCTACTACAACGATGATCCGTTTGGTTATGTCCGCCAACGTTGCCCATCAGTTGATGTGTGTGCGCCGGCGAGTGTCGGTGCGTTCCGTGAGGTTTACCAAGAGGGTGTCATCATTCCACCGTTGAAGTGGTGCGTGGGGAGAGATATGCGGGCCTGACATTTTTTTTCGGTTGGTACTGTCGCAGATGTCGATCGAAGCGCGAAACGGTGGCGACTTTCGGGCACAGTCGCAGCCAACACCACCGGGATGCGCCGGTTGAGCGCGATTATGGATCGGATGGGAGCAGGACCTTACTTTCTACATTGATGAACTGATGCGCTTATGCCGAGCGGACGCCAAACGGGCTGAGGTTGCAAAGCTGCCCCAGGCGTCTTTCACGCCGACGGCTACGTTTACAACGATGGTTTTACCGTGAACCGGTACATTACAGCCTTGTGGGAATGAGATGGGTGGTTGACCCGACGGTGTTTTTCCTTTCGATTTGACCGGCTGGCGACCCGCAACGGCGAGCGCCGGTGAACTCCACGTATGCCCAAACCTTCTCAATCCGGCTGTCCTACGTTCCTCAAGTGTCTTACTTGACCCTGACAGACCACAAATGCGGGTTTCTATCTACGGATTCGTGCGATGCTTCGCTCCGAAGGGACAGTGGGTCAATAGCACACCCCTGCCCCGGTGTAGGGGGCTGGGATACCAGACTCGGTTGATCGACGTGATGGTTTTCAAGTCACTGTCGCCGGTATGCCTGACCGGTGCCAGCCGGTTACGAAGCCCATGATGTGTCACGGTCCCGCCGGTTTCGGTGGTGGCAGACCCCGCACAGGGAGTATTACTGGTTTCTGTAGACGATGGGGGCGGATTTGGGGACGAATCGCTAGCGATGGTCCCGATGCCGTGCAGACACACGGACAGAACACCGAGAATGCACCCATTGAGGAGACCGAAACGAACTACCCGGTACGCATCACGCGCTACGAATTGTGTGGATGATTCGGACGGTGCGGGCAAACATCGCGGCGGCTAGTCTGCGCCGGGATTACGAATTTCTCGACCATGAACCCTCTTTCACTATCTTGGCAGATCGAGATCGGTGGGGACCGTGGGGGCTATTTGGTGGACAGCCGGGTCTCAAAGCGAGTTACATCCTGAATCCCGACACAGATCCCGTCGAACTCAGTTCCAAAGTAACCGTCGAACTCAAGCCGGGAGAAATAATGAGTTATCGCACCTGCGGCGGCGGCGGTACGGTCCTCCCGAAGAACGCGATCCGACTTGGTGTGCCGAGACGTACGTGAGGGCAGGTGAGCCTCGAACGGGCGAGGGAGGTTTATAAAGTCGCGGTGATACCCAGTCGTGGACGGTGGATGAGGCGGAGACCGAGAAGGCTGCGTTCCGATGACACCATCAGCTGGAGAGGGGATTCCGAGCATGGGACTTAAACACGATGATGGCTGGAATATACCGGCGGACAACCCCTTTTATCCGCCGCTGCCGGCGGTCTATCGGAATGTGAGGTTTCAATTTGTCTTCTTTCACGCTGAACCCACCGCCGTTCAGGGCTTTCTCCCGGAGCCTTTGGAAGCAGCAGAGGACGGGTTGTGCGTGGCTCAGGGTTGAGAGGTGCCGTTTCTGCACAAACTATGGACCCCTTCAAGAATCTTTTATTGTGATGAAGTGCCGTTTCAGGAATCAGACCGGATTTTACTGCTCCCACGTTTTTCATAACGGTCCCGCTGGCATCGCTGCGGGCAGGAAATTTACGGAACGCCGAAGGTATACGCGGGGCTAAAGGTGACACAAGCGGATCGGTGTATGGTGACGGAAACCTCGCTCGGTGGTGTGCCGGTGCTGAATATCAGTTCTAGCATGGAAACCGTTACTTCCCACGATGCGATGCCCTCCCTGACCCCCGCTTGGCGATTGAAGGTTATTCCCAGAGCGGACGGTCCGGGTCCCGCCCTCAAACAGCTGATTGATTGCAGCAAAACAACCCAAGATTTAGAAGTGCACTTCACCGCAAAGGGACAGGGTAGGATTGCCCTCGGTGCCTCCCCGCTGTGCGATCTCACTCCGCTATCACCGCTGAAATATGGTGATGCCTTCTACATGGAGAGCAGCTACTCCGAGGGATACGCGCAGATTGTCTATGACTATTTGAAAGGCGAATAACCGAAAGACACATACATGGCAAACACCGAGTCACAAACATCCGTCAGCGATTCGGAGACGAAAGAACAATATACACTTGGATATTCATCCCAAACTGTCCAACGGCTTCAGAAACGCACCGCAGCGAAGGAAGCGGGCTTCCTCCTTCCCCATCTGAGTGCAGGTACGCGCCTGCTGGATTGCGGTTGTGGCCCCGGCAGCATTACCGCTGGATTAGCAGAGGCGGTCACGCCCGGACAGGTCGTAGGGGTTGATATTGAACCCAGCGAATATAAGCACGCGTGGTTGCAGGCGGCTGAACGCGCGGGGGGCAACCTCCACTTTGCAAATGCCGATGTGTATCGCCTCCCCTTTACTGCGAACGCATTCGATGCCGCGTTTCTACACAATGTGTTGAGCCATCTCCGGCAGCCGCTTGAGGTGCTCAAGGGGATATACCGGCTTTTGAGTCCGGGCGGTGTGATTGGTATTAGCCATCCCGACTTTAGTGGATCACTCATCAGCCCTTCGGATCCACTGCTGGATCGAGACCACGAACTTTACTGGCGGTTGGTTGAACATAACGGTGGAAACCCCGCCATCGGTAAAGCACCAACGTGCTTGCTGCACGAAGCCGGATTTGTTCGCGTTGAAGCGGTCGCAAAGTATTCAACCGTTGGCACGCAAGATGGGGTACGAATGCGCGCTGAACGCGGAGGACGCTTATTTGGCGGATCGGCTATCGCGCAGCAGATGATCGATTTGGGTTGGACAGATCGCTCTGAATTGGATCGGATAATCGCCGCTTGGCGGAAATGGAGCGAGCATCCCGGAGCGTTTATGGCAAGTGCTACCGTTACAGCGGTCGGTTGGAAGGAATAGACTGAGGCAAACAGATGGAAACAAGCTAAAAATTGGTATCCTTTATCCTCTCTACTCCGCGGAGGACGACTACCCACGCCTTGCCGCTGCGTTGGAGCCTGCGGTCGAGGTTCAGGTAGTTCATACCGATAGCCCAAACCTGCATCGGATCGACGAGAGCCTTATCACCGGTAGTCGGGAATACCTGTTAGCGGGTGCGGAGGAACTGCGCCCTCACAACGTTGCTGCCTGTTTATGGGCTTGCACAAGTGCCAGTTTTGCATTTGGTGTGGAGGGAGCGAAGCGTCAAGCACGCGACTTGGTCGATGCCCTCGGCGTACCAGCATCAAGCACATCGCTGGCGTTCCTCAGTGCCAGCAAAGCGCTCGGACTAAAGCGCGTTGCCGTTGCTGCAACCTACCCCGAAGAACTGTCAAACGCTTTTCGCGCTTTTCTGGAGACGGGTGGTGTTGAAGTGGTTCACATGGGCTGTCTCGGTGTCTGGACGGGGGACGAGGTCGCTCTTATTGAACGCGATGAGGTCTTGCGCTTTGCGCGTGCCAACGACCATCCCGATGCCGAAGCGGTCCTGATCCCCGACACCGCATTGCACACCGTCGATTTTCTGCCCGAACTTGAAGCGGCGGTCGGCAAAACGGTGTTGACGGCGAATCAGGTGACGATGTGGGAAGCCCTACGCCTTGCCAACCGCTTAACGCCGCAGTCCAATTTAGGACGCTTAATGACAGTTGTCCTTTAACACAAACTAGCAAGGTAGTAGGCATACGCCGTATGCCGTAACCGTTGTACCAACTACAGCGCGGCGGAGCGTACCTACTCCTGTAGTCGCCCGACTCGTCGGGTAAGGAGATTAGCATGGATCGATATATTGAAGTGACCCTCCGGAAGCGCGGTGTGAGTTGTATTGCGCGGATGCTTGACGACCTTGCGCCGAAGACGTGCGAGGCGGTGTGGAATGCACTGCCACAGGAGAGCGATGCCTTTCATGCCAAATACGCGAGTAACGAAGTTTACACGCTTGTTCCGCCCTTTGCACCGAGCGAGATAGGTCTCGAAAATCCAACGATTATGCCAATCCCCGGCGATCTGCTCTACTTCTTCTTTCCGCCCGGCACCATTACCAGTCCATCGGTACGCGAGGTTGCCTATAGCACCGGCATGGTAGATCTTGCGATTTTCTATGGACGGGACAATCTCATCTTCTCACCCACGATGGGACCCGTCCCCGGTAACCGGTTCGCTGAGGTCACGGAGAATCTTGAGGAGATGGCGGAGGCGTGTAATAGTATCTGGCGTGAGGGATTTGTTGGCGAGCGGTTGGCGTTTCGCCGGTTGGAGTAATTGAGATAAACTTATGAAACCAACATTTGATCCAATCAAGTTTGAAGTTATCCGTAACGCGCTAATCGAGGCGACGGAGGAGATGACAATCGCGCTCCGCCGCAGTGCCTACTCGACCAACATCAAAACCCGCGCCGATTTTTCATGCGCCTTCTTTGACAGCGAGTTGCAGCCTGTCGCGCAGTCGTTCACCCAGCCGGTGCATCTCGGCTCGCTGTCTCAATCCGTGCCGCGGGTTATCCGGGAATATGGACCGGAAAATTGGGTCCGGGCGATGCGATTCTCTCCAACGATCCCTATCTCGGCGGAGTTCACCTCAACGACATCACCCTTATCTCACCCGTATATTACAACGACTGCTTTTCGGCTACGTCGCCAATCTCGCTCACCATGTGGATGTGGGCGGCGGCGCACCCGCCAGCATCGGTGCGTTCCGCGAGGTTTTTCAGGAAGGGGTCATCATCTCTGCCGTGAAAATGGTAGAGGACGGGGAGATTGTCCCGGACGTTTTTCGCCTTGTGCTCGCACAGATTCGGTCCAAGCACGAGACCGCGGGGGACTTTCGAGCGCAGGTGGCTTCCAACAACACTGGGGTGCGTCGGTTGACTGCGCTGCTGGATCGGATTGGGGGCTGAAACGATTAGCTTCTATATCGATCAACTGCTTGCTTACACCGAGCGTCGGACACGCGCGGAAATTGCCAAGCTGCCCCAAGGCGTCTTCTCCGCCGACGGTTACGTCGACAACGACGGTTACACCGATGAACCGGTGCGCCTTGTCGGGAAGATGGTCATGGATGACGAGGTGTCCTTTTCGATCTGAACGGTTCCGAACCTCAGCGGCGAGCGCCCGTCAACTCCACGTATGCCCAGACCTTTTCCGCCTGTGCCTATGTCCTGAAAAGCCTAATTGACCCGGATATCCCGGTCAACGCGGGTTTCTACCGCTTGGTTCAGATAGATGCTCCGTTAGGGACGGTGGTCAACTGCACACCGCCGGCACCGGTCGTCGGTGGTTGGGAGACACAGGTCCGGTTGACCGATGTTCTGCTCAAGGCACTTTCGCCCGCCATCCCCGATCGCATTCCGGCGGGGACGAAAGCGATGATGTGTCAGATGGGATTCGGGGGCACTTCGCCGCGCACGGACGAACTCTACGCCTATTACGAGACGATGGCTGGCGGATACGGTGGGCGGGTTGCTAGCGACGGACCCGATGCCGTGCAGTGTCACGGACAGAACACCGAGAACGCCCCAATTGAGGAAACAGAGATTAACTATCCGGTGCATATTGCTCGCTACGAGTTAGTGGATGATTCGGACGGCGCGGGTAAATATCGCGGCGGGCTTGGGCTGCGGCGGGACTACCTCTTTGACCATGAGGTTTCGTTCACTATCTTGGCGGATCGAGATCGGTGGGGACCTTGGGGGCTTTTCGGCGGAGATGATGGGGAGATTGCACATTACACACTGAACCCTGACAATGAGGCGACCAAGCTTGGCTCCAAAGTCACCGTCCAACTGAAGCCGGGGGATGTCATATGCGTTCAATCCTGCGGTGGCGGCGGTTACGGTCCCGCTGTGGAGCGCGACCCGCAGTTGGTGTTACGCGATGTGCACGAGGGCAAGGTGAGCCTTGAGCGAGCACGGGAGGTTTATCGCGTGGCGATTGATCCGGAGGCTTGGGCTATAGACGAGGCGGAAACCGAAAAGTTGCGGTCGGGACGCTGAAAATAGTTGGATTCTGTGTCCGTCCTGCATCCAGTCATATCTATCCAGTTTCCAAATTCAAAGATCCGTTTTGCCGTTTAATTAGCGTTATCAAGTTCTTGCAGTGCTTGCTCAATCTTGGTTTTGAGGCTTTCATTACCAGTTTGCTTTGCGAGTTCCAAGGCAGGCTCAAAATCTAATCTTGCACTTTGGATATGGCCGAAACTGGCTTTGTCCTTCCCGCGGCTATATAGGTTTTCTGCTAAATTTGGTTGAATACGGATTGCCTCTTTATAATCAGCAATCGCCTCCCCATGTTGACCGAGGAAATGCTTTACAAGCCCCCGGTTTTTGTAGGCGTAGGCATTCTCTGGGTTTAATCGTATTGCCTCATCACAATCATCAATCGCAGCCTCGTATTGTCCAAGTGCGTTTTTTGCAAGTCCTCGGTTGTTGTAGGCTGTTGCATAATCAGGGTTTAATCGTATTGCCTCATCACAATCATCAATCGCAGCCTCGTATTGTCCAAGTGCGTTTTTTGTAAATCCTCGGCTGTTGTAGACTGTTGCATAATCAGGGTTTAATCGTATTGCCTCATTATAATCCTCAATCGCAGCCTCATATTGTCCAAGTGCGTCTTTTGCAAGTCCACGGGTCCTGTAGGTAACAGCATCCGGCTCTAGTCGAATTGCCTCATCATAATCCTCAATCGCAGCCTCGTATTGTCCAAGTTCGCCTTTTGCATATCCTCGGTTGTGATAGGCTGTTGCATAATCAGGGTTTAATCGTATTGCCTCATCATAGTCAACAATCGCAGCCTCATGTCGTCCAACAGTTCGTCTTTTACATATCCTCGGCTGTTGTAGGCTGTTGCAGAGCCCGGGTTAAGACGAATTACCTCGTTAAAACGAGTAATTGCCTCCTCATAGTCTGCTATTGCCTCTTCACGTTGTCCGAGTTTCCCCTTCGCAATGCCCCGATGGGTGTAGGCGTTAGCGTAATCTGGTTTTAGCCGGATGGCTTCATTATAATCATCAATAGCCGCCTCGTGTTGACTAAGTTCTTCTTTTACACGTCCCCGATTCGCATAGGCAAAGTGATAATCTGGATCTAATCTTATTGCTTCATCATAGTCAGCAATCGCAGCCTCATGTTGACCCAACCGGTTCTTCGCAATGCCTCGATTGTTGTAGGCTACAACTAAATCAGGATCTAGTCGGAGTGCTTCGTTGCAGTCATCAATCGCAGCCTCCAGTTGGGAAATCTGGCTTTTTACAAAGCCCCGATTGGCATAGGCGAGTGCCTCATCAGGCTTTAGTTGTATTGATTTATCATAGTCGGCAATCGCAGCCGCATACCTACCCAATTTGTGCTTCGCAATCCCTCGGTTGGTATAGGCTTCAGCGAAGTCGGGTTTGAGTTGTATTGCTTCGTCATAGTCGACAATGGCAGCTTCATGGTGGTAAATTTCGTTCTTTGCACCACCGCGGTTGTAGTATGCGTCCGTATACTCCGGATTGAGACGTACCGCCTCGTCATAGTCAGCGATGGCGGCTTCGTATTGGTGGAGTTCACTTTTAGCAACGCCGCGGTTGTAGTATGCATCCGCACGATTGGGGTTCAACCGTATTGTCTCGTCATAGTCAGCGATAGCGGCTTCATATTGGTGAAGCTCACTTCTTGCCCATCCCCGATTGTAATAAGCATCTGCATAATCCGGCTTGCGCTGTATTGCCTTGTCGTAGTCGGCAATCGCAGCATCAAATTGCCCGAGCAGGGATTTGGTAGCCCCTCGATTGTTGTAGACAACGGTGTGATCTGGCTTGAGGCTCAATGCCTTGTCATAAGGGGGAAGTGCTTCTTCTTGAGCATCTTTTGAAAGGAGAATACCGATGGATAACCAAGCGTGGGCGGCGAGTTCGTCATCAATTCCCTCCGAGATATTTGCGAGCGAACGCCATTTTTCGACAGCTTCCGCAATTTTCCCATCCTGTTGCAACAGATAGGCATCAATTATCGCTCTGTCTACGAGAGGTAACTCGGTATTCCGCAAATCCTCCCGGAAAGTTTCGTCAACTGCTGCTACTTGATCGGGATCGCTGAGAGCCTCTATAATTTCGATAAGGGTTTTTGTATTCACAGTTTTTCTTTGGGTTAATACAGGCTTGCAGGTTGCACCGAACATCTGGCATTGTGTTTGGAGGGAATAGGTGTGCCCTGCCCCTTTGTTGATAGCACAGTTCTATTCTATTCGGCTAGATACTTACTCAATCTTTTCAGCAAACGTCTATGGCGTTCAGGAGATATAGATCCGATCGAACCCCTTACCTCCCATATCCGTACCCGATCTAGAAACCCAAGTCGTATTACGGATGGATCGCTTCTTAACGCTCCTAAATTGTCATCGCTCGGTGTTACTATTTCGTCAAAGCCATCAATGTACAGGTGTGTTTGGAAGCTTATACCGCAAACCAGGAATTCGTTATAGTTCGATGGCATCTTTCGTAGGCAAATCGCTGGTCTTGACTTGCCTTCGACTGGGAGGATAACTAAGTCACCGTTCCTGGGGGTATATTCATCTTCCTCGGGCCTTCTACCTCTTGCCATAGTTAGGATTTATCTCAATGAACGCGACATCTGTATAATCAGGTTCGTCATCGCCGTACGCCGCCGCAAGTCCGCGTCCAGATGAATGCTCCCCATCGCCCGATTCTGCGCGAATTCCTTTATAGTTAGGATTTACCTCAATGAACGCGACATCTGTATAATCAGGTTCGTCATCGCCGTACGCTGCCGCAAGACCCCGTGGTCCTAAGTCTAATAAGGCATCCCGCCGATCCGGAGATTCCGCTAATCTTGCTATATCAGATGTATCCTCATACTTCTCAATGAGGCTCCCAATAAAGTCCTTTAATGGGGTGAAGAGATGATTTTCGGCCTCACCAACAAGATCGGTTAACTTGTCTCGTGCCGCAACAAGTCTCTGACAATCGTCATCTGTTAACGAAGCGAGAAACTTGTCCTCTGTGAAGCCAACTAACATTTCCACAGCAGCAACAAACGATTGAGCTGGGTTATCCGCTTGAGTGCTAGAAGAGCTTAATGCTGTGAGTGCCATCACCAGAGCGGATTGCGCGGTAGATCGCCACTGAGCACCCAAGATACCCAGTGCCGCGAGGGCCTGTATTGTTTCAGCACTCTGGCTGAGTCGAACAGTTGCCTGCTTTTGGACTCCGAACGGACTCAACCCGCCTGCATCTTCAAGTGCAAGATCTAACTCAACGGAATCTGTCATTGGCGCGCTGTGCGGAGTCGCTTGTTTTTCACGTAACATAGTTCATTCCTTATAAATTTTTCTGTTATTCTATTACCAATACACACAAAGGAAACTGTCTCATGACCACTAAAAAATTAAACTAGCACCCTCGGTATAATGTACCTTACAGCAATATATATGTCAACTGAAAAACTCGTCGTGCACAGGGCAATCGCATGTAAATATTGTTCTTGACAATTCCAGTTGAAAGGTATAAAGTCTGGTGTAAAGGAGAACACCATGTTCAGGATAACTGTAGGGTGCGGTGATCTTTCAGATAGGTACTTGAAACAGATCACGCAGTTGGGAGTTGACTGCGTTGACTTTGGTTCCGGTGACTTTTTCCCCGGCGTCAAGGAACAGGGATACCCGGACCTGGACGAATTACTCAAGATCAAAAAGAAAATCTACTCATGGGGTCTGCGAATCAATCGCGTGACCTTGCCCGATATCACCGAGAAGTTTATGGGGGATGAGGAAGGGAGCGAGGTGGAGTTGGAAAACACCGAGCAGGCGATGCGGGTATTCGGAGAAGCTGGTATGCCCATTGCCCGACAACGCTTTGAAGGGGACACCTTCAATCACCTGATAACCTTCTATCGGTCAGAACATCGAGCCGGGTTTCGCGGCAGTGGGGGAAGCCGTTGGTTGACCGGTGACCAACCCAAGCCTCGCAGTGAGGCGGAGTTGAAGGCGCACAGGTTCAGCCATTGGTCCCTGTTTGCAGCTAGCGAGCCTCCCACCCGGGAGGAACTGGACGATTGGTGGCGGCATTTCTGCCGAGTCTACGAGCGGCTTGTGCCCATCGCCGAGGCATACGATATCAAACTGGCAATCCATCCGTCGGATATCCCTCTGCCAGACACGCCGCTGGGTACATTGGGATTTCATCGAGTAATTGATGCGTTTCCCAGTCCTAATGTGGGTTATCTGTACTGCTGTGGGACACGGGCTGAAGCCGGCGGGCTACCGTTAGTGCTGGATGAAATTCACAACTACGGACGCAAGGGTCGTATCTTCATGGTTCATTTCCGGAATGTGCGAGGCAGTCTAGCCACCGCAGGGGGCTACGAGGAGACGCTCTTGGACGACGGCGACATGAATATGTTCAAGATCGTGCTCGCGCTCAGAGAGGTGGGTTTTGATGGGTGTTTGAATCCAGACCACATTTTCCCGATAGAAGGGGATGGTTCTGATGCGGGGGGTGCTTTGGCGTATTCCGTCGGCTACATCAAGGCACTGTCGGCGGCACTTGCTGCAATTTAACGGATTGGGTAGAACGCGCTGCGATACTCAGCATGGGCACAGATTTGCCATGCAGCGAGATTCTTCCCTTCGGCAGATTAGGCATCAGCAGCTTGATCCACAGTAGAAATTGGTTGGGCTTTGATCGGTTCATAGTGGAGCAGCACGATCTGATCAGGGCGCAAACCTGCTGATTCATAAGTGCGTCCGTCACGGTCACTGAATTCCACTTCAAACGCTTTACCGTCTGCAAGAATTTCAACCACTGTGTCGACTTGCCCACGTCTGAGATTATATTCAGGCAAATCGCCTATGAGGGCAACCCCATCGAATAGTTTGATACCCATGCTCTCTCACCTCCAGCACTCTACAATGGGTAACAAGATGTCAATCTGGGTGTAAATGATAAGGCACAAGCGAAACCCATATCAGCTGAGTGTCCTTCGGAAGGCGTTTGTAATTTCGAAGAGAACCCCTATAGGTGTGTCGGTCGCATCGATCTCTTGGATCCGGTCTGGTGGGTAGTAGGATAGCGTCGGTGCGGTTTGTGCCGCATACTCCTCCAGCCGTCGCCTGATGACATGTTCGTCGTCATCATCGAACCGATGTTCACGCAGTGCCCGACCTTTGATACGTTTCACAAGCACCTCTGGGTCGTGACATCTTAGATAGATGATTTGACGCACATCAATATAATCATCCATCGCCTGCGCCTGTGGCAGGTTGCGCGGGATACCATCTAGAACTAAATAGTCCCTCTCTGGCTCGAACTGCTCGCTCTGCACCAAATTATTGATATAATCACACCATATTTGAATCGCTATATAGTCCGGGACAAACTGCCCCTCGCTGGAGTATTCTAGGAAAACTTTGCCGAATTTGCTATTGCAGTCTAGGGAGCGAAGTACTTCTCCACAAGCGACATGTACAAGCCCGGGAATCTGGTTAAGAATTTTGCCTTGAGTTCCTTTTCCTGTGCCAGGGGGCACCAAAGATTAAAATTGTTCGGTATTTGGTTGCAGGTTGCATCAGTCCGACTGTTTTCTCCTTCGTTTCAAATTGTTTTCGTTTTAGATTATTGATTGATCTGTTCCGTCCATTTGTTGGGTGCTGTGTCGATTTCGTACTCAGCGAAGACGCGATCGATTTCCGCCTTCACGTCGTCCGTTAGTTTCCAACCGACGGCGCCCATGTTGTCCTCTACTTCAGAAGACCGTCTTGCCCCAACGAGCGAAACGCTGACCGCTGGGTTGGAAATCACCCAATTGAGTGCGAGCTGTGGCAGATTTTTCCCGAGCCCTTCCGCAATCTCTTTGAGTTGGTTCACCGCTTGAACGTTACGCTGGAAAATCCCCGGTTGAAACAACTTTAACGACATGTTGCTTCCCCCTCTGCGTCGCCAATCATCTTCCTCGAATGTCGTTTCTTCCGTAAACGCGCCCGCCAACATCCCGTAGGCGAGCGAGCCGTATGTCATGACGCCGATGCCGTTTTCTTGGGCGTAGGGGAAGATCCATTTTGCCATGCGTCGATCAAACAGGTTGCAGGCATATTGTATAACATCGACACGCCGTGTTTCCATGCACGTCTGGATTTCGTCTGCGGTAAAATTGGAGAGACCGACAAATCTCGCCTTCCCCTGCTGCACAATCTCCTCCAACGCCTCCATCGTTTCATCAAACGGGGTGGTACGGTCGGGCCAATGCACCAGATAGACATCGACATAATCGGTGTTCAAGTGCTTTCAAACGACGGTCGATTGCAGCGTGTGCCATTGAGCGACGGCTATCCCGTTTTTTCAGGCGTTCGTTGTCGTAGTTAATGCCGAACTTTGAGACAACGATAACGTCTTTGCGTCGGTTTCCCAACGCCCGTGCCAACAGTTCTTCGGACCTCCCCATGCCGTAGGCTTCGGCGGTATCAAAGCAATTAATGCCGAGGTCTAAGGCGCGATGGATCGCCTCAATGACTTCCGTTTCCTCGATGGAACCGTAACCGCCACCCATTTCCCAGCAACCGAACCCAATTGCTGAAACCTGCATCCCTGTCTGCCCAAACGCTTTATATTCCATGATTGACCTCTAAAACAAAAGTGTCCATTAGTTCATTTATGTCCGAGTGAGCCAATGCTCCAATTGTTTTCACGTTTCACGTCCCGATTCATCGAAATCTTCGCTGTGGCAACCCCGTCCCCGATAAATCGGGACTAAGCAGCTTTTAAGGCGGGGAGGAAACAGCGCTCCTTTTTTAGATATAGTTAAAGTTTAATCGTGTGAGGACTTTGAACTTCTCACGTTTCGCAGACTGAGTGAGGCGTTTGCCCTCCAACGAGTATAGAGAATAACCTTTTTTCTCCATATATCCGCTAACACGAGTCAAACCGTGTGTTACATGCTTTACCAACGTGTTTTTGACTATGCCATTGCACATTGTACCGCCGTAGCGTGGACGTCTGCCACCCGTCTGTGGATTCTGTCTGTGCAATTGCCGCCGTGCAATGGGTATCGGACTGACATAAAACACACAAGTATTGTCCACTTGGTCTGTATCGCTTCCGATTTACATGGTACGCCGAGCACCATGAGTCTACGCAATGGGCGTTGAAGTCGCTCGACATCTTGTTGCCAGACTTCTTGAGTCCGAGCGAATCACGAATTGCTTTTGTTTCAAAACCTTTGAGTGTGAACAATATCCAACGCTTCTGGATTTCGGCGTAGAACCATTGCTTTCCCACCTCAAGGGGACTAAAAGACTCGTTCCAGTTACGGGCACCCTTCCGCGTCCGTGCCTTGATATCCTCAACACAGACATGCGTTATCGGAAACATCGTGGACAGCCAGTTGAGGATTCGGAGTTTCCAATCCCACCGCGTCCGTGTGCCGGCGGGTATCCGTTGTTTATTCGCCATGCGGTTCGTCCGGTTCTTCCGATTCGGACATTTCCGTGAACGTCTACCACGCCTCAATTGACGACGTGTTTCAACTTTTTTGCTAACCTTATTATGAGCGTCGGCTTGTGCATTCAAATATGTCAATTTTTCTGACTTGACAGTGAACCCTTCTTTCTTGCTACCGGGGTCAATCCCAACAGCTATATCTTGTGTTTGGGTTCCGGAGGGTTCGACATTCAACCGCACGCAGAATACGCCATTCCGAAAAAACGGCGTGGCTTTACCCGACTTCATCCACTTCCTTGCCCTTGCTGGCGTGGTCGGCATTAATGGGTTACGATTTTTGTCAACTACAGGAACAAACATTGTAAATCACCCCTGTGGGTGTGTATGTTGCCCCATCGACATCACGGAATCAGAGCGGATTCAGGCTTGGGGAGCACCTGAAACATCAGTTAGGCTGCCACGCCTTAGACCCGCGATATAATCGTCTAGTCAACGGTTTAACTTGCAAGTGCCCGTTGGCACGGGATTGCAAGCCTCGCCCTTCAGGGCGGGGTTATTGACCATTGTATTATGTTATTTCGCAATTTTGACATGCTCCCAACGCTAAAAGCATTGGGATTCCCAGACTTGCCAGTGTACTGCAAAAAGCAGTACCTATGCTGCCTCCCTGCTTCGGCGAGTCCCGATAAATCGGAGTTCTCGGAACGGAATCGGAACACTAAATAATAGCGTTTAGGTATTCTGCTTAATTTTTTTATGGGCTTATATTCGCCCGATTCCCCGTTGTTTTCCATGCAACTGGAATGTGGAAGACACCAACGTGCGTTAGTGATTGTATTCTCCTGCCGGGTAACAACGTTATTATACCATAGTGTATAGTAAAAAAAACAAGCCTTTTTTACTGAATGCACGAGATAATCGGGGTTGGCCCCAAAGCTAAAGCGTTGGGCATGTTGCTAGTTAGCCGTCAAGGATAGAAAATACATAGGGCATACTTGACATATCGCCGATGGTCTGATACACTGCGGATAATAGTCTACATTACTATTTTTGGGGTATGACAGGAGAAAAGCAGTATGTATATGACTGGTGCCTCCCTCGTTGGATTGGCTTTTGGGGCGACCGGCGACGAGGCGAACCGTGCGGACTCCCGAACTGTTTTCGTTGAGAATGGGGTTCCCAAGAACATCCGGGGAGATTGGGTACGGCTGGGAGTTTGAAACGGGGTACATCGAGATTTATGAAAAAAATTCCCTGCTATACGCGGGCTGCGGGATCGGTCGCAACGATTTTCATCTCAGAGCCAAACTTACTCTCCCCAGCAAAGACGACAAACCGAATTTTGTGGTCGGCACCAACAAAACTGGCATCAGCGGTTTTCGGCGTTTAAGCTACGTTTTCTGGCCCCGTGAGGTGCTCGGTCATCAGCAGATGGCTTTCTCTTCTGATTGGGTTACGCTGGGTGTGCCGTTTAACTTTGAGATTGTTCGTAAGGGAACGCGAGTTGTGATTATCGTTGATGGGACGGCGGTGAAGCATTTCCTGTTTGGCGGCGAGCTTACAACATTTGGATTCTGTTCCTATGAAGGGACGTTCACGTATACACGATTTTTCCGTTCGGGGGCAGACCATTCCGCTAGACTGGAATCGGACGCAACCGATCTCCATCTCCGTTCCCACAATTGATGTAGCCCACGAGGAGCATCGGCAGGTTGTTGTGGACAAGCAGGCGGGACAATATCTCGGTCATCCGGACACGGTACTGATGCCGGACAACAGAACGATGTTCTGCACCTATCCGCTTGGACATGGAGGTCCGTCCGCCCTGCTGAAAAAGAGCGCGGACGGTGGTCTAACTTGGAGCGATCGCTTGCCTGTACCCGATAATTGGAAGACCGCAAAAAACTGCCCATGTATTCATCGTCTTACCGGTCCAGACGGGGTAGAGCGCCTGATTGTTTTAGAGGGCAACGGCGATATGCGCCAGTCGATTTCGGTCGATGACGGTGAGACGTGGACGCCGTTTGAGCCGAACGGCTTACATTGCATCGTCGTTCCGAACCGAGTCATACCGATCTCGGACGGGCGATATATTGCGATCTATGTCGATCATGGGACCAGAAGCCACGGCGATCACGTCATCATGCAGAGCGTCACCGTTGACGGTGGGTTGACGTGGGAGAAACAGCGGTTAATCGCCCAGCACGAAGACGCACTGCCGGACGAACCGGTGTTATCCGCTCGCCGGACGGAAAACAGATTGCAGCGGTGATGCGCGAACAGTCGCGGGCGTACAACGCGATGGTCATCACCAGCGACGACGAAGGTCAGACGTGGTCGGAATGCCGTGAAGCAGCTGCCGGTGTCACCGGCGATCGGCACAACCTCGCTTACGCCCCTGATGGTCGGTTGGTGATTGTGTTTCGAGACACCGCACTCGCCAGCCCGACGAAATTCAATTTTGTCGCATGGGTCGGCACTTACGATGACCTCGTCAACGGGCGAGAGGGGGAATACCGTGTGCTGCTACTGCGGCATCAGGGCAACTTCCCGCCCGACGAATACGGAGACTGCGGCTATGCCGGCTTGGAAGTGCTGCCGGACGGCACTTTCGTCGCCACGACCTACCTCATTCACAAGCCGGGCGAGGAGCACTCCGTCATCAGTGTGCGATTCAATCTAACGGAGTTGGATACGCACGTGGCGAAGCTGCAAAAATAAACCACGAAGGAGTAGGGAACAACGATCGTTGTTCCCTACGCAGAAGCGGGAGTCTCCGATTCCGTAAGTCCTATCTTTTTTCAAATTCCCTACATATTCTACCGATGAACGCCTTTCTCCCAAAATCGGACTAGCGGGGCAAGATCGCTCCAGAAGGCTTCTGGAATCTCCATCTCAGCGGCTTTCGCATTTGCTACCGCTTCTTCGGGCGTTCGCGCCCCCGGAATCGCTGTTGTCACCTGCGGATGGCGGGTGCACCACTGCAACGCTGCAGCGAGGAGAGAAATCTGGTAATCTTGGCAAAGCCGTTGGATCTTGGCGACATGATCTAGGCATTCTTGGCTGAAGTTTCGTCTGCCGTAATCTCTCCCCGGTATAGGTCCTGTTGCCAAAAGTCCGATCTCAAGCGGCGTGGCACACGAGATCCGATGTTATATTTTTCGGCAGCAGGTAGGATGCGTTCAGCCGCTTCTTGGGTCAGTAGGGTCCACGCATCGGGGACAACCGCCGCGTCAAATTCCCCGGTCTCGATATAGGGGGTGTTGGTCGGCGGATCGTTGGAAGCCGATCCGATAAAGCGGACCACCCCTTCGTTCTGAAGTCTGCGTAACGCTCCCAATGCGCCATCTTTGCTCATGATCTGTTCCATCGGCACACCCATCGTATCGTGGATATAGACCAGATCAAGCTGTTCAAGACCAAGCCGTTCAAGGCTAGCCTCGACGCTGCGTAAGATGTTGTCAAAGGAGTGGTTTTTCCCCTCCACGTAGTTGCCAGCTTTGGTGACGACGGTACATTTGGCGGCAAGGTCTGGACGGTTCCTGAGAGTGTTGCCAATAATCTTCTCAGCGACCGTACCTCCATAGAGCGGTGCGGTGTCGATTAGTGTGCAACCCGCCTCAATAGCGGCCTCTACCGTCTGGGCACCGATTTCTTCATCTAAATCGTTCGGTGGCCCCGACGGCCGGCTGCCGATGTATATCGTTCCAAGTCCAATGATGGTGACCTCAAGTCCTGTGCGTCCCAGAATTTTGGTTTTCATAGCGACCTCGGTTGGTTGGTTCATTAGTTCATTGGTTCATTTATGTGAGGGTGAACCGATGCACCAATTATTTTCACGTTTCACGTCCCGATAGATCGGGATCCTCGGAACGGGACATCACGTTTCACGCCCGGCGTTGGTGTGCGTCATGTTTCACTAGCGACATAGGTTATGTTACACGCTTTGTGCGAGTTGGTCTAGGTGGTGTCGAGCGCGGTTAATCTCATCGGTTACATCCGCTGCCGTGTCCAGAATTGGGATCCCTCGCGGAACGGGATGCATGAAGATTTCTGTCCAGCCGGTGTAGTTAATTTTTTTCAAGGCAGATAGAATCGGTGCAAAATCTAAGCTTCCCCGTCCCGGCATCTGCATCAATTCTTGTTCTTTGGGCAATTTTTCGTGGCAGCCCATGCCGTGTTGCCACGCATAGAATAGGGCTAACCCCTGTCCCAGATCTTCAATCAGTTGTGCCACCAGTTGGGCATCGTCGGGGAGGTGGTAGGGTGCCAAAGCGATGCCGAGATACGGAGAATCAGTGAACTCGATTAACCACCTCATCGAGTCCGGCGATTCGATTAGCGCGCTGCCGTGGTTTTCGATGCTGATGGTGATGCCGTGCTTCTCGGCGGCAGCGATGTGCGGCTTCAGCCCTTCCGCAAAGTCGGCGACCGATGCACGTAACTCCTCGCCCGCTAAATCCTTGGGACCTGTGCTGCCGGTCACGATGAGGGAAGCTCCAAATTCTTGGGCAAACGCCATCTCTTCCTCCAAGCCGAAGGGACCCAGATCGAAACGGGTCGATATCCCTAACCCCACTCCATGAGTTGCGAGTAGTGCTGCAAAAGCCGCATTCCCCATAGACTCAACTTGCTCTCTTTGGTTGCCGTGGACGCGGGGCCAAATGTCAATACGTTCACTCCCAATCTTCTTCACTTCGGGGACTATTTCAGCCAATGGCAACGTGCCGTACATACACGAAGCGAGGATATAGTCTAGTTCAAACGGTTTTTCACTCATGGTTTGTCCACCTCCACAACTTCTCCACTCTGACCGGACTGATACGCCCCCAAGATGACAGCTAAGACATGACGCCCTTCGGCGGCAGAGACTGGAACTCCCCATCGTTCTCTATCGCTTCCACGAAGCGTCGTACCGCCACCGGTAAGCCGAGTTCGTCGGGCCCCTCTGCGTCCACCGGCGGATGTGTCCACTCCCCGGTTTCCTTGCGCCACACCGCCACCGGTGCCTCACCCCCGCCAAAGCGGATCTGCCCCTCGGTGCCTATAATCTCATTCACACTTGTTCCACCTGCCAAAGCTGACCAGCCGACCTGTAGTGAGGTTGTCGCGCCGTTGGCGTGTTCAATCAGAACGAGTGCCGTGTCTTCCACCTCAATATCTTGCACGTAGCGACCGATCCGTGCGTAGACACGGACTGCCGGCGAACCGACGTAGTTAAGTGCGGTGTAGACTTGGTGATAGCCGTTGTCGATTAGGGGACCTCCGCCCCCGGCTCTGGCTTGGGTGCGCCACTGCTGAGAGACGCCTCTGCCCACCACATGGGATCTACTGAGCCCCTCGGTGCGCACCAGAAACACGGAACCGATCGCGCCCGCCCCTATCTGTTCCATCGCCGCCCGATGTGCTGCTGAAAAGAGCTGATTATGCCCGACCGTCATCTTGCGACCGGTACGCTCTGACACAGCAATCATCCTATCGACCTCTTCCAAACGGGTGGCGATAGGTTTTTCGAGGAACACATGGGCACCACTCTCCATCGCGGCGATAGCTTGGGGTTCATGCAGATGGTGAGGGGTGCAGATATGGACCAAATCCAATTTTTCGTTGGCAAGCATCTGCTCCCAATCGGTATAAAGGTTTTCAGATGCAACTCCGAGTTTTCCGCCCATTAATTCAAGACGTTCTTGGGCAAGATCTGCCAATGCTGCAACTGTTACGCGATCGCTCAAACTTGCCAGCATGGGTCCATGCCGCCGCTCAGTGATACCGCCACAACCGATGATTCCTGCTTTTAACATGAATTGTCCTCCTCAGCTTGATTATAACCAATGCCACTTGTTCTGTCAATTGTCTTTAAAGGTTTCAAACCGCTATATAAATTTGGCGGCTCATGTAAAAAAAAAGTGCAAAGCGCGAGAATAAATCGTAGGCGCAGAGTTTCCCCGCCTGTGTTTGCTCGATTTTTCTAGCGAACTCCCCCAGTTTTCCCCTCAAAACTAACTCTTGAAATTCTACCTCATGAAAGTTATAATTCTATCCGGAATACTTCCAGAAGCTCGAAAATCCCAAAGGCACTAGATTCAACGGATTGTCCTATGATCCGCTCGCTGCCTGTGCCTATGCAGCTGAGTGAGAATTTCCAGTCATGTTTAGTCCGCACCCGACTCTGTAAATCAACCGGATACTTCCAAACAATGAGGAGAAAATGAATGAAATATGTTGAACTTGGTACAACCGGACAGGAGGTTTCTCTTGTATCCTTGGGGTGTATGAGCCTGACCCCCAGCGCAAAGGAACGCAGCATCGCAACCGTCCATCGCGCTTATGAACTTGGGATCACCCTATACGATACCGCGGACATCTACGGCGATGGTGACTCTGAAAAGATACTCGGAGAAGCTATCGTGAAGGGAATATCCCTCGTGAAAAGGTGATTATCGCCTCCAAATGCGCCGCCTTACAATATGAGAATATATATACGTGGAATCTGTCCGCTGCCTATATCAAGGAGTGCTGTGAGGGATCGTTGAAACGTCTGGGTATGGAGTATATAGACCTCTATCAGCCGCACCGCATTGACTACCTCGCGCATCCGGAGGAAACTGCCCGCGCCCTGGAAGACCTGAAGGCGGAAGGGAAGATTCGGCATGTCGGTGTGAGCAACTATTCGCCAGATGAGATCCGCGCTATCTCCGCCTATACCCGTGTGGAGGCATTACAGACCCTATTTCATCTGCTAAGCCAAGAACCGTTGGAGGTTGGTTTAGCCGCTGTCTGTTTAGAAAAGAAGATGAACGTTCTCTGCTACAGTCCGCTTGCAGGCGGGCTTCTCACCGGAAATAAACCGCTGCCGCACGCCTTCGATCAGGGATATGGCGATTGGCAGGAGCAGCGGGAGCAGGGTGTGGTAGCGCAGGTGAAGATAGTCGCTGATCGATATGGCGTAACGCCGGGGCAGATCTCACTGGCGTGGCTGATGGCACTCCCCGGCGGAGTTATCCCACTTGTGGGCACGGGCAACCCCGACCACATTGAAGAGGGCGCGAAAGCTGCTGACATTGAGTTGGCTCGCGATGATTGGTATGAACTGACAGTAATTGGTCGTGGGCGTCGGATGCGGTGGCGAGGAAGACCCTATGTCTACCTGAAGGATCGGTAATTGACTTGCTATACATTTTTCGCTCCGTGGGGGCTTTTTGTTGGTTCATTGGTTCATTGAACTTCTGAACCCTATACATCGCGCTCCTCACGTTTGAAAGGAGATACACTATGATCGATTTTTCACGCTCGACGTTTACTTGGCACAACCATCCGTGGACACCGGATCCGTACTATCGGTATGCCGGCGGTTTTGTGGGAGAGCAGGGGCAGGTGTATCATGTCCGATTCGGTCTCGAAGCCAGCTGCGAAGTACGGGACGAAGCGAGTGGGCATGTTACAAAAATGTTTGTCGGGGCGCCGTGTCGTAGCGAGTACACGATTGCGTCCCGAAACATGTTCCAAGTTCCCAGTGGTGAGTGGCGCATGGCTTTCAGCGATGAATCCCAGTTGAGCATTGCGAGAAGGCCGAGTGACGAACCGGAAGACGCCTCGACAAAAAAGCTGAGTGAGATTTATCAGGATTATAAGGTTGATGTGCGTTCGCATTCTAACTTCTCTGAGTTAATGGATGTCGGTGAGGTTATTGATGCAACCCTGAACGGCGATCTGCTGAATGCAAAGTCGACTTACCACGACAGGGAGCGCAATCTCACAGTTTCGGTCGAATATCCCGTGGATGTCATGAACCTCAATGTGGTGGATAAGGAGTTCCAAGTCTGTACAGGTCCCATCATTCTGCCGGATCTCGCCACTTGGGACGGGCGGGACGCTGAAACGGGTGTTTCTGGCACAGGTCGCTATCTCCGCATTTGATTGGGTGGAGTTCATCTTGCAACGGGAGGTTGAGGCATCGGAGGCAGAGCGGGAATGGTTGGACAAACCTCGCGGTCGCGATCGTCTGGAGTTGCGGGATCCGAACAATCCGCCGCCCAACTACCCACCCGCTCGGTCACGCCCAACCGTTTATAACGAGGTTTGGGAGTTTGAGGCGACCAATGTTGTGTTACGGGCAAAGAATCCATAGGTTCATTAGTTGATTAGTTCATCGTTCATTTCATTGGTTGATAGATTCATTAGGAAAGGCACTTTATGCACGCAGAAATTGTCATGATTGGAACTGAGCTCCTGCTCGGAGAGATTGTCGATACAAACGCCAACAGATTGGCACTCGCACTCAGAGACATTGGGCTAGACCTATACTACAAAACGACCGTTGGCGATAACCTCACCCGGATGACCGAGGTCCTCGACTTAGCATTGGATCGGTCGGATGTCATCATCACCTCCGGCGGCATCGGTCCGACGGTGGACGATGTTACACGCCAAGCGTTGCCGATGCAACAGGACGGAAACTGGTTTACAGCACGGAATTAGAGGCGGAAATTGCGGCACGTTTCAGCCGTTTTGGTCGTCCGATGGCTGATAACAACAAGCGTCAAGCCTACATCCCCGAAGGGGCAACGCCGCTGACAAATCCTGTGGGTACGGCACCGTGCTATTTGAGCGAGGACGTGAATGGACGAGGGTGCATCATTTCGCTGCCGGGCGTTCCGAGGGAGCTTGACCACATGATGGAAAATACCGTCATCCCGTTGCTGATTGAACGCATGGGTGGGGTGAAGGTGACAAGGGTCCATGTGCTACGCACATGCGCGGTGGGGAGAGAGTAACGTTGATCGGGGCATCGGCGATCTGATGACGGCGGGCAATCCTACCGTTGGACTGGCAGCACACGTTGGTCAGACGGACGTGCGAATCACCGCAAAGGCGGACACGGAAGAGGAAGCGGATACGCTCGTCGCTGGGATGGAGGCAAAACTCCGCGAGCGGTTGGGCGTCGCCGTCTATGGTGTGGGGAAGGTAACGGTGGCTGAGGTTGTTGGCGATTTGATGCAGGAGAAATCGATGAAGTTGGGCGTAGTCGACACGCTCACCGGCGGTCAACTCGCGCGGGATCTTATTGAGTCCGGTTACTCCGACTTAGTTGCGACCGACCTCTCTCCGGCGAACTTAACGGAGGCGTTGAAAGATTCGGGTGCTGACGCTTCCAACTCTCCTGATGTTGAGGAGGCACGTTCCCACGCTGTTTCTCTTGCAGAGCAGGTGACACCGCCCGGCGGCATAGGACTTGCAATGATTGGTCCCTTTGAAGATTCTTCCACCTTTATCGCCATGAATGGGCCGGGGGAAGTGTGTCTCTTTGAACGGAGTCGCAACTATCAGGATTCCGACCATATTCGTCGGTGGTTGGCTGTCCAAGCGTTTGATTGGATTCGTCGCACGTTGTTGGGGACAGATGAAGTCGCCGGTGGATTGGAATTAACTAGAGGAGATAGTGCTAATGGCAAAACTTGAACGTTTAATCAAAGTGCCGCTCCGGGAGTTTTGGGAAGGTGAAGCGAGTGATTTCACCCCTTGGTTGGCTGAGGAGGAAAATATAGGCCTGCTGGGCGATACAATTGGGGTTGAACTGGAAGTTGAGGCACAGGAGAGAAATGTTGGTCAGTTTAGGGCAGATATTCTGTGCAAGGATACAGTAACAGACAGTTGGGTGCTGATTGAAAATCAGCTTGAGCGGACAGATCACACTCATCTCGGACAGTTGTTGACCTACGCCGCCGGGTTAGAGGCTGTAACAGTGGTCTGGATTGCTGAACGTTTTACGGATGAGCACCGGGCGGCATTAGACTGGCTCAACGAGATTACGGCGGAGGATCTCAGTTTTTTCGGGTTGGAGATTGAATTGTGGCGGATTGGCGATTCACCGATGGCACCGAAGTTTAACGTGGTCTCGCACCCCAACGACTGGAAGAAAGGCGTTTCGCCGAATCCACGGAACGACTTGACTCCCACGCAGCAATTATATCTCGAATATTGGACAGGGCTACGAGACCTTCTAGAACAACGCGATGGGGTAATCAAGCCTGTGAAACCTTTACCGCGGAACTGGATGGGGTTTGGTATTGGTCGTTCAAAATTCCGGCTTGATGTTTCCGCTAGCGTCAGAGACAAATGGATCTCTGTTAGCCTCACGCTTAGAGGATCAGATGCAAAATCTCACTTCAACGTCTTGAAACAGGACAGGATAGATATTGAAACAGCGATCGGTGCCGAATTAGAATGGGAAGAAAAACCCGAGCAGAAGCGGAGCTACATAAGTCGTTCTCTGGAGGACACCGATCTCGAAGATCGCCAGGACCGGGACAGACAGTGCCAGTGGCTATGTGAAAAACTCGAAACCTTTCACAAGGTTTTCTCGCCTCGAGTTAAAGAGCTTGATGTCAACGATTATATCCCTGACGAAAACGAAACTGCTGAATAGACGAAAAAAGCATTCGCTATAAATGGAAAATGAGATCGATACCGCCGCAGCCACAACCTCCGAAGATCAGCAGCGAATCACCCGATCTGCGGGGATCGTTAGTATCGCCGTGATGGCGTCGCGCCTGCTTGGGCTGGTGCGTGAGAAGGTGATTGCCTACTACTTTGCCGCCGGTGTTGGCGGCGATGCGTTCTATGCGGCGTTTCGGATTCCGAACCTGATGCGAGATCTGTTTGGCGAAGGTGCGTTGAGCAAGGCATTCGTCACAACCTTTACAGCGACGGAGTTGGAGGACGGAGAGGAAGCTGCTTGGCGTCTGGCGAGCCGGGTTTTTAACGCGAGTTTCCTCCTACTTACGCTGATAACGGTCGTTGGGATTTTCGCTGCCCCTGCTATCGTTGATCTGATATTCGCCGGCAAGGGTTTTCAGGAGGTGTCGCTCGATCCGTCGGAACATTTCGGCTTTGATTCCAAACGCGATCTGACCGTCTATCTGACGCAGATCATGTTTCCGTACCTGATACTGGTTTCGTTGGCTGCGGTGACGATGGGGCTTCTCAACAGCAAGGGAAAGTTTGGGTTGCCCGCCTCTGCGTCCTCCTTTTTCAACGTTGGATCGCTGATTGTTGGGGTGTACGGTTACTATGTCGCGCCGGATCTTGGTCTACACCGGACAACGGGGATGGCGGTTGGCGTACTGGTTGGGGGGGCATTACAGTTTCTAATTCAGGTGCCTTCGATGCGGCGCGTCGGATTCCGCTATCAGCCCCTTCTCAGTTTTCGCGATGAACGGGTGCGACAGGTGATGAAGCTTATCGGTCCCGCTATTCTTGGGGTTGCTGCGTTGCAGGTGAACGTGCTGGTCAACTCGATTTTTGCGTCCGAGGGGGTGGGCTGGCTGACTTGGATTAACCGTGCGTTTCGGCTGATGCACCTGCCGATCGGCGTCTTTGGCGTTGCGATCTCAACGGTTGCCTTGCCGAATCTGGCGAAGTTGGTTGCAGCGGGGGACATGGAGGCGTATCGTCGCTCCTTTTCGTATGCGTTACGTCTGATGTTTCTGCTGACGGTGCCTGCGTCAATTGGGTTGATGGTACTTGCTGAACCGATCTGTCGTCTAATCTTTGAGGGCGGGCAGGCGAACCCTCTGGACACACAACAGACGGCGGGTGCCCTATTCTATTATGCCTTTGGGCTATGCGGTTTTTCGGCGGTCAAGATCGCGACGGATGGGTTTTACACCTTCAACGACACGCGCACACCGGCTGTGGTCAGTCTGTGCACCGTTGGACTCAATATCCTGCTGAACTACTCTTTATCTATCGGTTCGGTTTTGACCACCGATCTCTTGCACTGTCCACCTCCTGCACGATTACGTTGAATTTTCTCGCGCTGCTGTTTCTTTTGCGAGGGAAGGCTGGAGGATTGGGGTTAAGCGGCATCTGGTCCCTGCTGGTTAAACTCGCGTTTGCTTCCGCTGTTATGGGGGGCGTCTGCTGGTGGGGGTATACACAGATTGAAGGTTGGCTTGGTGTGGAAAGCCTTATCGCCCGGCTCATCGGTGTGTTTGTCCCAATCGGTTGGGAGTGGCCGTTTTGGTGGGGGTGCCAAGTTGATGAGGGTCCGAGAGTTGGATCAGTTGTTGGAGGCAATCGCTCGACGGCTATAGTGGGGCAGCAGTTCATTAGTTCATTGAGTTATGTGAACATCTGCATACATTGAACGCCATCCCCATAGTAGTCGGGCATTTGCCCCACACTGGAGCGCGGTTCAATACGGTAGGTCGGAGTGTCAAGATCATATTCGCACTGCTATAGCGAACTGAGCCCCAGCGGGGCGATATGTCTATAGCAGAGCAAATGCCTACACCCAAAAGCCCCAGCGGGGCGACATGTGGAACTTGCGTTAGGTAACATAGAGGTTATGGCATACGGAGCCCTGATAAGATCGGGATTCAGAGCAATATACCTACTACTAGTAACTTTCGTGTCGTACAACCGTTGAAGAAGGCAAGCGGACGGATTTACCGGCCATTGAGTTCACATAGCCGAGCCGTACTAGGGTGATGATCTCGTGGGAATCTGGGATATTGAAGATTTCTTGGATTCGCTCTCGATCTGCCTGACGTTCCAGTGGTGCGCTGACAAACTGTGTGCCGATGTTGAGTGCCGTTGCGGTCAGGAGCAGATTTTGGATGGCGGCTCCCATACCCAACCACATCCACCGATCTCCGCCTTCGCCGGGCGGGTGTCTTGTGCTATCCATCAGGATGAGGATGAGCAGCGGCGAGGTGCGGACAAGCTCGGAGATCTCTTTGGCGGGCAGCTTGCCTGCTCCCAGATGCCCCAGAATGCTGAGATGTTTTGCATGTTTCAGTAGCGGCTTGAGTTTACTTGGATCTTTGCGGAACATGGGTGGGAGGTCAACGTGATCGGTCAGCAGCACACCATCGCCGCGTTCTTCCCATTCCGCTTCTGTCAGGCGCATCCAGCGGCTATTATCGTCCAGAAAAGTGCTGTCTTTGAACTGCTCGATAACACTCTGTGCGGTCAACTCGGCGAGGGTATTTTTGCCGGCAGCTTCGCGGATGATGAGAAACTCCCAAGGTTGTGTGTTGAATGGGGAGGGTGCCCACTGCGCTGCTTGGATGAGTTGGTCAAGGTGTTCTTGAGAAATCGCGTCCGTGCGGAATTCTCCGCGATGACTACGGCGTTGGGTGATGGCGTCGAAAAGTTTCATAGCGATCTCCTGACATATTTGAGGAAAGAAAATGGCACAACAAACAGAAATTTTAATCGTTGGCGGTGGGATATGGGGACTGAGTACCGCCTATCATTTGGCAAAGTTCGGGACAAAAGGATATTCTCGTTCTGGAGCGCAACAATGAAGTTGCTGAGGAGACGACTCCTCAAGCTGCGGGGCTCGTCGGTCAAATTCGTCCCTCGGTTACCATGTTGCAGGCGATCCGATACGCGCTTGAATTGTTCTCTCAGTTTCCGAAGGAGACCGGACATGATACCGGGCTGCGTCAGACCGGGAGCCTAATGGTGGCACTCACGCCAGAACGGATGGACGCATACGCACGTCAAATTGAACGATCGCACCTAAACGGCATCGAGGCGGACTTTGTTTCCCACGCGGAGATGGCTCGCCTCGCCCCTGCGTTGGATGTGAACCAAGATTGAGGGCGGCTATTTCGTCCCCAACGATGGCTATGTCGATCCCCAGCAGTGCGCTCGCGCTTATGCCGCCGCAGCGAAGGATTTGGGCGTTCAGATCCAGTTGAATACGCCTGTAACGGGCTTTCGGCAGCGCAATGGGGAGATCCTCGGAGTTGAGACGGAAAACGGCTTTATTGGGTCAAACCATGTCGTAATCACCGCGGGACCGTGGGGTCGCTGGGCTCGCCAAGCAAGTTGGCGTGACGGCGGCGGTGCAACCAATCCGCCATCAACGGGCTCGCACGGTTCCGACCCCCGGAATCCCTGACCACCACCCTGCTGTGCGCGTCACCGATGTCAGTTGCTATCTGAGACCTGACAAAGGGGGTTATCTCTACGGGTTCTTTGAACCGACGCCGGTCAGCATTGATTTGGAAACGATGCCCACTGACTTCAGGACAGGGGATATTGAACCGCCTGTGAGAGGTCATGGCAGAGGCACAGAGACGGCTTACTCCAACCTTCCCGATTCTGAAAGACCTTGAAATCGCGGAGTACCGACGCGGCATGACCACATTCGCGCCCGACGGTGCTTATCTGATTGGTCCTGTGCCGGGGATAGATCGGCTCTACTTAGCCACCGGTTGTGCTGCGTTGGGGATTGCTGGTTCCCCGGCACTTGGTCGATGGTTAGCGAAATGGATAATCGACGGAGATCCCGGCGAAGATTTGACCATTTTTTCTCACCAGCGGTTCGGTGCTCAAGCCGCTGATCTGGAGTGGCTGCGTCGAGAGAGTGAACAATTTTACGCAAATTATTATGGCATTCGATCCGATGAATGAAACGTGATGCGTGAGACGTGAAAACTATCTGTTCATTGGTTCATATACAGCCAACGAGAAAATTATCAATGACAAAACATCAGAACGATACCGACGAAACAACTCCCAGCTCTGAACCTATTGGACGTCAGCGAGCGATACGGGTTGATGTGCCGACCAACTTGGAGAACATTCGGGTGATCCTGTTCGAGCCGCGTGAGCCGGGCAACATCGGATCCGCAGCGCGGGCGTTGAAGGGGATGGGACTCTCCCAGTTATACCTCGTTAATCCTGTCCCATTTCTTGAGGCTAAACCGACATGGTATATGGCGCATGGCGCAACGGACGTTATTGAGAACTGCTGCGTCGTAGAGACGTTAGAGGACGCCCTCGAAGGGATTCAATTCCTCGTCGGCACCACCCATCGGCGAAGGGCCCCAAGGCTGACGCCCTCTGTCTCAGCAAGAGAAGCTGCCCAAGAGATTGCCTCTATCTCGCAGCATCAGCAGGTCGGACTGTTATTTGGGCGCGAGGATTTCGGGTTATCCACCTCCCAGATCAGTCGCTGCCAGTTGATAGCGAGCGTCCCGATGGCGTCGAAAAATCCCTCCTTGAATCTAGCGCAGGCGGTGCAGGTCGTTCGCTACGAAGTTTTTCTCGCTAGCGCGGGTGATATTCCGCCAGCGGAGTTGGAGTGTGCGGATGTCAACGAGATCGAGGCGTTTTATGGTCGCATCACAGCCCTATTGCAACAGATCGATGTTACACCTTACAATCACGATTGGGAGACCTATTTGAAATCGTTACGGCGTGTGTTTTCACGGACGCGGTTGGAAGAACGAGATATCGCCACGTTGGACATGATCTTCTCGACGACACTTCGCTACATCACCCGGCTCAACCGTCGGCTCACAGACCAGTCAGATCCCCCTTCCGTAGAACCCTCAGACGAGGACGACCTCAACACTTGACCTTAATCTCGTCGTCCTCAACAACCACTTCGTAGGATCTAACGCGGAGCCGTTCATCCGTATGACAGCGTCCGTTTGTGACATTGTATGCGTAGCCGTGAACCGGGCAGACGACCGCTCCATTCCTGACCCGTCCTCTGCCAAGGGGACCCAACGCATGGGCGCACGCATTGTCCAGCGCGTAGAAATTCTCGTCGTCAACATTGAAAACCGCAATCCGTTTCCCATTGACGGTGAACGCCTTGCCCCGTCCCTTCCGAATCTTTGATGTTTTTGCAACCGTTACATAAGACGACATAATACTCTCCTTTCTCATCAACTGTTGGTGCTTCGTTCATTCACTTCCGACGTTGATCCAGAAGCATCCGATAGATATCTTCAAACAGCCGTACATCGGTCAAGGTATCCTCGCCGGAAGATCTGAACGGCGTGTCGTTCCGAACGTTTTCGATGAAATGTTCCGCCTCGCGTCGGTACGCCCATGTCCAGTTGGGTTTCGGGATTGGGCGTGAGATCTCCTGCGTCTCTCCCGCCCGGTAGATTTCCACTTCGGCGGGGGTGTTTTTCAGCAGGAGCGGCGGTGCCCACGTATGCACCCAACCGTCCTCAAAGTAGATCTGCGTATGTTCATCCCACCGATAGTGTGAAACTCTACCCGTTTCGAGGGTTACGCGCACACCCACCATGTCGAAGATGACGATGCCACTGTAACCGTTATCGTCGAGGTCAACGACTTTTACCTGCGCCTGATCTGCCGGCATCTAAGAGCCAGCGCAGCAGGTTGATGTTGTGGGTGTATTGCTGCAGGTAGCTCAAGTAGGGACGTACCCATTCTGATGGCAGCCATTCAGGTGTCTGTGCGGGTGCGTCCGGTTTCGGTACGTCGCTCGTCACCATCGGTGTGTCAAGGTTGCAGATCCATTCCCCGCAGAAACCGTGATTCCGCACGTAGGTCATCCCTCCCAATTCGCCCGTTTCTCGAAACTGATCCACTTTAGACCTGACCAGTTCGTTGCCGGCATCGTACCGTTTCATGTAGCCGACCATCAGTTTTGTACCGGCGGCTTTCCCAGCAGCGACAATCGACTCCGCCTGCTCGACTGAGACCGCCATCGGTTTCTCCATGAAGACCTGCTTCCCGGCACTAAGGAGATCTTTCGCTATCTCCCCCTGCAAGGCAAAGTCGGCGGACACCGCGACGGCTTCGATTTCGGGGTCAGCCGCTAGTTCGGTGTGGTCGGTGTAAAGGCGGGGGATTCCCCATCGCTGCTGCACTTTACCACCGAGTTCCGGGCGTACTTCTGCCAACCCGATGAGTTCGCAATTGGGGAGGCTGGTGAAGTTCGGGATATGTACCTTCTGCGCCATGAAGCCGCAGCCTACATAACCCAGTTTGATAGGTTCCATTGTTTATGTTTTCTCCCAGAGTAAAGCCTCCGCGAATCTCCACGAATTTCCACGAATGACTTAGTTCTATACACATGTTGCCCCGCTATAACTATGTTGGTTCATTAGCGCAATTAATGAACCAATGAACTCTTGAGGTTACGGCATACGGCGTATGCCTGCTACTTTTGAAACGAGTCCGATTGTCAGGAAATTTGCGGCTAACCCCCAGACACCGGCGTGGATTCCCAGCGGTTTCGTTGCGACCCCCATGCCGGCAAGATTGGCAAACATAATCCCCAGCGCAACGCAGGTGCCAACCAGAAGCCCTGACAGAACCGCATGGGTGCGGAGGGATTTCAGGTGTACACCGAGGAAGATGGCGGGTGCGACTTGGCATAGCAGTTCCAGTTTAATCTCGGTCAACCGCCAGAGCGTTTGTGGGAGTTGAATCGCCAGAAAAACCAGCACCGCCATTAGCCCCCACGAGAAAACCTTTCCTGTTACGGTCAGGTGATGCTGGGATACGGTAGGTCGTATACGCTTATACAGGTCCTGCGTAAACAGGGAGGAGACCGCAAGGAGCGCGGAGTCAACAGTGGACATAATCGCAGCGACAGCGGCGGAAAGAAAGAGGATAAGCAGCATTCGGACGCCGGGGAGCCGTTCAGCCATATCGTTTAACAAAAACAGGGCAACCTGCTCGCTGCCACCCCGATCCAATCCCGGCATCTGTGCTGCGCCGACAAGACCGACGACGAACATGAAGAAGGTGGTGAAAATTGGCATGAAGACCATGATCTGGAAAGAACGTCGCAGCGTCTGTTCGTCCTTCGCTGCGTAGATGCGCTGGATGGCGTGTGGGTAAATCGACGGCCCGAAAAAGACAATCACCAATGTGCTCAGCCAAGTCAGTTTTTGTGTCACCGTCGGCGGCTGCCAAAAGGCAGGCTGAGCTTCCATCAGCTTCCCCGCAGTAGCAGATAATCCGCCGTATTGGTGGCTGATTACACCAAAGATAAAGATACACCCCACCAAAAGTAGAACCCCCTGGATAGCGTCGGTCCATGCGACGCTTCGCAATCCACCGAGCGTCTCGTAAATCAGCATAATGAGCGACAAGACAATCACGCCTTGGACAAAGGTTACATGCCCGCCCGTCGATGCCTCAACGATATACCCGATAGCTTTCAGGTTGCTTAGGATATAATTTCCGAGTGCGATAATGAAAAGAACAGTGGCAAGCGCCGTTAGCGTGGTAGATCCGAACCGCTGTTGGATGTAGTCGCCGGCTGTGATATATCCGTGTTGCCTAGAGAGTCGGTGAAACTTGGGCGCATATACCAGATACGCACCGATGATCGACATCGAAAAGGTTACGCTCACCAAGAAAAAATAGCCGGTTCGATACACATTGCCGACAAATCCGATCAGTGTGAGACCGCTGTATTGCGTCGCATAGAGCGTGAGGAATAGGACAAACAGGCCGAGCCCCCGGTTGCCGAGGTAGAAGTCAGCCATCGAATCCTCTCGCCGTGCGAATCGCCCGGCAAGCCCTACCACGATGAGGGAGGTTAAATAGACCCCCATAAAGATGATGCCACCGGGACCGAGCAGTCGCTGTTGTGTTCATCTTATACGTTTCCAGACTTTAGAATTATTCAAATAGCGGCTATCTGACGATAGGTGATTGTTATGCACAAAAAAGTTGTAGGCACACTGATTCTTATTAGGACTACCCTGTTTTGCTGTTTTCTCGTCTTTGTGCTGAAGCCCCAGCGGGGCGGCATGTGTATAGCATACCAGCAACCCAAATCCCCTAAAGCCCCAGCGGGGCGACAGGTGTGTAGCTATTTCTACTAGGTGTCGAGTATGGAAACTTGACCTACGGGTTATCTGGCAACTTAGGTTTTTAGACTTCAGGGTCATCGTCATCTTTCGCCGACACGGACCAATAGCGGCGGAGACAGAACGCAACGACAACGGCGTACAGGATTGTCGTGCAAAAGCTATAAAATGCCCAAGGCGGGAACCCAAAAATCTGTACCGCTTGGGATTTTGTGAAGAGCCAAGGGACGGTCGCCACAAGGAAGAATGTCAATAGGCAGTATAGTTTTGTTCGTGTCATTTTTTTTGTCGCGAATCTACGCTAAATAGTTCGTGTAGGTTCGCGAATTTTAGTTCATTGGTGTTGGTTTCTTTACACGATGTGTTTACGGTAGCACGTTTTACGTCAACCCAACCTACACAACTTGTAGGGGCAACCCTCGTGGTTGCCCGTCTTGGGCAGGCACAAGACCTGCCCCTACAGGTTACTAGGACATGACCCGTAGGGGTTGGGTTTCCCAACCCGTCGGGCGAGGTAACCTCGCCCCTACGATGCCCGAATTCGGTGATGATATGCCTCAAATTATCACGCCTTCTAAATCATTCGTGAAGATTTGTGGAGATTCGTGGACGCTTTGTTGGGCTAGGTGCCTAGCCTTGGATCATCGATCGGTTCAACACGGACCGGACACACCTTGAGTCTCCGCTGTCTCCGTTATCGGGTCGTAGCCGGAGCCGGTGAGGATATTCACAGGCACATCGCTGAAGCTGAAGCTGGCGAAGACGGTTCCACGCGGTGAGCGGTTGGTGGATTTCACCTTGACCTTCACAGCACCGCGTACGCTTGACAACTCGCACCACCCGCCATCCCTGAGTCCCAATCCCTCAACATCAGCGGGATTCACCTCAAGTGCCTCTTCGGACAGTAGGTAGTCGATGCCCTGCGCCCGACCAGTTTGTGTGCGTGTGTGGTAAGATTGGAGCCGTGCGCTCCGGTTGTCAGCCAAACAGGGAAGTCGTCGCTGATGGTCTCCGCTGGATCGCGGTAACGCACGATTGAGAAGATACCCCGCCCGTTCACAAACTCCTCTTCGTGCAATCGTGGGGTGCCGGGGTGATTTTGTCAGGCACGGGCCACTGGTACTCGCTGTTCTCAATACGCTCCCAATCGAGCCCTGCGTAGATCGGTGAGACACTGCACAATTCGTTGAAGACCTCTTTCGGTTCGCCAAAGTCGAAACCCGTAAAGCCGAGCCGTTTGGCGAGTTGGCTGATGATCCACCAGTCAGGTTGTGCCTGACCCGGCGGCGGCACGGCTGCACGCAGACGCTGGACGCGACGTTCTGTGTTCGAGCAAACGCCGTCTGTTTCACCGAAGGCGGTCGCGGGCAGGACGACATCCGCAAGTCCGCGGTGTCGGTCAAGAAGATGTCGATGACGACGAGGTGATCAAGACTCCTCAAGGCGTGTTCGCAATGCACACGGTCGGGATCGGAGAGTAGCGTATTCTCGCCGTCAATCAGCATGGCGCGGATCTCCTCGCCGCAGAGGTCGAGCGCGGTGACTTTGGTAATCCCCTTGTCAAGGTCAATCTCTCTGCCGTAGATTTCCTTGAACTTGGCTTGGTTTGCGGGATCTATAACGGGTTGGAAGCCGGGATAGTTGTTCGGGAGCGCGCCGCTATCCCCTGCGCCCTGAATGTTGTTCTGACCGCGCATCGGGTTGATGCCGGTGCCTTCGCGACCGATGTTGCCGGTCATTAGCACGAGGTTGCAGAGGCTCTGCACATTATCGACGCCGCAGATATGCTCGGTGATACCGAGTGTGTAGTAGATGGCGGCTTTTCCCGATTCGCCGTACCATTTTGCGGCGGTCTCGATATCCTTCGCAGGCACCCCTGAAATCTCCTCCTGCCCATGTCGGCGTAAATTCGACGAGGTGTTCGAGGAAGGCGTCGCTGTCTGTCGTCCGACTCTCGATGAAATCTCGATCGATAAGCCCCTCACGGGCGATGACATGCGCCATGCCGAGCAGGAGTGCTACATCCGAGCCGACACGGAGTGGTAGGTAGAGATCCGACATCTCTGCGAGACCGATGCGCCGCGGGTCGGCGACAATTAATTTCGCTCCCCTTGCGATTGCCTTTTTGAGGCGTGTCGCTGCAACGGGGTGGCATTCGGTCATATTTGTTCCGATACAGAAAATCACATCCGGCTTCTCCATGTCGACCAATGGGTTCGACATCGCACCGCGTCCGATTGTGGCTGCCAGACCGGCAACCGTCGGAGCGTGTCAGGCACGGCTACAGTTGTCGATGTAGTTTGTCCCAAAGCCGACACGGATAAACTTCTGCATGAGGTACGCTGCCTCGGTCGGTGCACGGCCGGAGGCGACACCGTAAACACTATGTCTGCCGTGTTTTTCGCTTGCCTGCCGGAACCCTTCGGCTGCGCGATCAAGTGCTTCATCCCAGCTTGCCTCGTGGAGTTCGCCGTCCTCGCCACGAATAAGTGGGGTTGTTAGCCGGTCGGGGTGGTGCACAAAATCGAAGGCGAACTGACCCTTGACGCAGAGGGCTCCTTCGTTTGCGGGACCGTCCATCGCTGGGTGGATGCCGACTATCCGATCCTCCTTGGTCAATAGGTCAACCGAGCAGCCGACGCCGCAGTAGGGACAGATTGTGCGGGTCTTCTCGATTTCGCCCGGTAGTTCGACTGCACGCATCGCCCTTCTTGTCGGCGAGGGCACCGGTCGGGCAGGTCTGCACGCACTGACCGCAGAAGGTGCACGCTGAGTCTCTCAATCTCCATTGAACTCGGTGGTGATCTGCGTGTGGAAGCCGCGGTTCATGACGCTTATTGCGTAATCACCCTCCTGCTCGGCGCAGACGCGGACGCACCGGTAGCAGGAGATACAGAGATCGTAGTCGCGAAAGATAAAGGGATTTTTGTCGTCTGTTTGGTCTGTCCCTGACATCGCACCCATGAACCGTCCGGTACGCGCCTCGTAGCGGTTGACAAGCGTTGTCAGCTCCTGTGACGCATAGCCGCGCAGCGAATCGACATCGATCTCACGGTTTTCGGACGTGACCATCTCCAACAAGGTCTTTCGGTATTTCTCAATATCCTCAGTCGCTGTCCGGACGACCATGCCGGGCGTCGCCTTCGTCGTGCAGGACGCTACCGGAGTTCGCGCACCTTCCAGTTCAACGACGCAGAGGCGGCAGCCGCCGAAGGCTTCGAGGCGAGGGTCGTAGCAGAGCGTCGGAATATCCTTCCGATTCCGTTCCGAGATCTCGTAGAGGGTTTCCCCCTCGGTGAAGGCGACTTCCTCTCCGTCGAGCGTTACTGTTTCGGTCTGTTTGGGAGGGGTGGGTTCATTGTGTTTTTCCTTTCTTTCCGTACTGCGTGAAACGTGATGCGTGAGTTAGTTCATTAGTTCATTGGTTCGTTGGATTGATAAGCCCTATACATTGCACTCCTCTGGAGTGCAGTCATCAGGGGTATCGGCATCCTATATACATATCGCTCCTCTGGAGCGAAAGACACACATGTCGGTCCGCTAGGGCTTTGGGGTCGGGCAAGATGCCCGACCTACGGTATAGTACACGGAACGCTACTTGAGGATCAACATTTTGCGTGTGGCGGAATAATCGCCTGCGGACAGGTGATAGAAGTAGACGCCGCTTGCCACCTGCTCACCCAATCCATTTCTGCCATCCCAGTAGATTGCCTTTGACCTACTTTCGTAGACCGACGCAATCTGATGTCCCACGTCGATTGTGCGGACAACCTGACCGGTCTGGTCATAGATGGTCAGGGTGACGAAGGCGTCCTCTGCCAACCGATAGGGTATCCACGTCTCCGGGTTAAACGGATTGGGATAGTTGTGCAACAATTCCGTCTCCGCCGGTATCTCGTAGGCAACAAGTTCTGGCAACTGAATAGGCTTTGCTTCACATCTTCAGCGTGACAGTATACCGCAACGGCTTCACACCGATAAACGGATTGGGAGACTGCGCGGAGATTTCAAGAATATCTCCAATCTGTGCTGCCCGTCCCGTTTCTATGTCAACGACGGTGAGCCGATAACCTGCCTCATCGGGCCCTGTAACAGCGGCAACTGCTCTGCGGGTTGAAAGGTTCTTGACAGTGACACGGAGTCCCACTTGGTTGACGCCCGTTCCTTCGTCAACAACAGCACCCCTCAATCCCAAAACGGGAGTGATATCCCCTACCTCGATACCGGTCAGTGCCATCGATGGAGCGGCAGCCGTTCCTGAGATGTTAGTCCACCCATCGCCGGAGAGAGCAACCGTCTCCGCCCGTTGAGCGGTCAAGATAAAGGCTTGTCCCCCAACGATGGGAATATCACCGGGATCATCTGCGCGTCCGACGCCTTGAACTCTCCGCCATCGGTGAGGATAATCACAGGGACGTTGCCGCCAATCCCGTCGAGCGCGAACAGGTCGCTCACACGGTTGATTCTTGAATCTCTCAACGGCAGCCCCACAAGGTTGAGACCTGGGTTTATGGTGATGGTGCCGCTTCCATTTGTCCCTAGCGGACTGCCACTTAAACTAATGGAGGCAGAGGCTATCATACCGGCGATAATCCCCATGTCATCAGTCAATTCCCTGTCGGCGGGTGTGCCTGTGTCCGAAGCACCGAAATAGCTGCGCCACTCCTGATCTCGGGAGTCATAGGTGAAGAGGAAGTTGACGGCACTTGTACCGCCGAGTGCGTCGTAGAGATCGCTAATCGATTCGATGGTCTGTGCTGCCCGTCAACCTCTGTCACCTTCAGTGGCACATGAATCAAGCTGATGCCCGCTGGTATCGACAGGAGGTATTCTGGCGTCGCAGGCTCTAGGGCATCAAAGTATACCTCAACCCCCCTGCTTTGAAGAGCGGGAATGTGGGTGTTGATGGAGGCGTGGTTGAGGGGATTTTCGCTTACACTAACCGTGTCCCCACTCCCCAATCCGGCATTTGCTACTAATGGTGAGATGTCGGATATGGAGTTGTTCTCAAGAGACAATTCTATCAGGTTAATTAAACCTGCCACAGGCGAGATGTCCGATATTGAGTTGCCCGAAAGTCCCAGGATTCTCAAGTTGGTTAAACCTGCCAGCGGTGAGATGTCCGATATGGAGTTGTCCGAAAGCTCCAGCCATATCAGGTTGTTTAATCCCTTCAGAGGTGAGAGGTCCGAGATGGAGTTGTTGTGAAGCTCCAGCCATATCAGGTTGTTTAATCCTGCCAGCGGTGAGATGTCGGATATGGAGTTGTCCGAAAGATACAGTTCTGCCAGGTTGTTTAATCCTGCCAGCGGTGAGATGTCGGATATTGAGTTGTCCGGAAGATTCAGTAGTGTCAGGTTGGTTGCATGTTCAAGCCCGGTCAAATCGCTAATATTGGCAAATAGTGCGCGAAGCACAGTTAAATTCGCCATATCCTCCGTGGTGATGGTGACACCTGACGCCTTGCCGAGAGCCTTCTCAATCGCAGTGCGGAGGTTGGAGTCGGGGATATCCACCAGTTTGTCAAAGTCTACCCTCACTCCTCTGCTTATGAGTGTGGGGATGTGGGTGTTGATGGAGGCGTTGTTGAGGGGATTTCCATTTACAATAATCACGTCTCCTGGTCCCAATCCCGTATTTGCAACTAGAGGTGAGATGTCGGATATGGAGTTGTTGTGAAGCTCCAGCCGTCTCAGGTTGGTTAATCCCTTCAGAGGTGAGATGTCGGATATGGAGTTGTTATCAAGAAGCAGATATTTCAGGTTGGTTAATCCCTTCAGAGGTGAGAGGTCGGATATTGAGTTGTTGTGAAGCTCCAGCCGTACCAGGTTGGTTATCCTCAAGGTGAGAGTCGGATATTAGTTGTTGTGAAGCTCCAGCCGTACCAGGTTGGTTAATCCCTTCAGAGGTGAGAGGTCGGATATGAAGTTGTTCCCAAGTTCCAGTAGTGTCAGGTTGGTTGCGCCTTCAAGCCCGGTCAAATCGGTGATGCTGGCGTTAGGGGCGATAAGTTGGGGCAAATGCTTCATATCCTCCGTGGTGATGGTGACACCTGACGCCTTGCCGAGAGCCTTCTCAATCGCAGTGCGGAGGTGGAGTCGGGGGATATCCACCAGTTTGTCAAAGTCTACCCTCACTCCTCTGCTTATGAGTGTGGGGATGTGGGTGTTGATGGAGGCGTTGTTGAGGGGATTTCCATTTACAATAATCACGTCTCCTGGTCCCAATCCCGTATTTGCAACTAGAGGTGAGATGTCGGATATGGAGTTGTTGTGAAGCTCCAGCCGTCTCAGTTGGTTAATCCTTCGAGGGTGAGATGTCGGATAGAAGTTGTTCCCAGTTCCAGTAGTCAGTTGGTTGCGCCTTCAAGCCCGGTCAAATCGGTGATGCTGGCGTTAGGGGCGATAAGTTGGGGCAAATGCTTCATATCCTCCGTGGTGATGGTGACACCTGACGCCTTGCCGAGAGCCTTCTCAATCGCAGTGCGGAGGTTGGAGTCGGGGATATCCACCAGTTTGTCAAAGTCTACCCTCACTCCTCTGCTTATGAGTGTGGGGATGTGGGTGTTGATGGAGGCGTTGTTGAGGGGATTTCCATTTACAATAATCACGTCTCCTGGTCCCAATCCCGTATTTGCAACTAGAGGTGAGATGTCGGATATGGAGTTGTTGTGAAGCTCCAGCCGTCTCAGGTTGGTTAATCCCTTCAGAGGTGAGATGTCGGATATGAAGTTGTTGTGAAGCTCCAGCCATGTCAGTTTGGTTGCACCTTCAAGCCCGGTCAAATCGGTGATGCTGGCGTTAGGGGCGATAAGTTGGTACAAACGCTTCATCCACTCCGTGGTGATGGTGACACCTGACGCCTTGCCGAGAGCCTTCTCAATCGCAGTGCGGAGGTTGGAGTCGGGGATATCCACCGGTTTGTCAAAGGGGTTGTCAAAGTCTACCCTCACTCCTCTGCTTATGAGTGTGGGGATGTGGGTGTTGATGGAGGCGTTGTTGAGGAGATTTCCCTCTACAAGAACCGCGTTTCCTGGTCCCAATCCCGTATTTGCAACTAGAGGTGAGATGTCCGAGATGGAGTTGTTGTTAAGGTCCAGCCGTACCAGGTTGGTTAATCCCTTCAGAGGTGAGATGTCGGATATGGAGTTGTTGTTAAGAATCAGCCATGTCAGGCTGGTTGCATGTTCAAGCCCGGTCAAATCGGTGATGCTGGCGTTAGGTGCTTCAAGTTCGTACAAGCTCTTCATATCCTCCGTGGTGATGGTGACACCTGACGCCTTGCGGAGAGCCTTCTCAATCGCAGTGCGGAGGTTGGAGTCGGGGATATCCACCGGTTTGTCAAAGGGGTCGTCAAAGTCTACCCTCACCCCTCTGCGTTGGAGTGCGGGAATGTGGGTGTTGATGGAGGCGTTGTTGAGGGGATTTCCATTTACAATAATCGCGTCTCCTTGTCCCAATCCCGTATTTGCAACTAGAGGTGAGAGGTCCGAGATGGAGTTGCCTAGAAGGCTCAGCCATATCAGGTTGATTAACCCCGACAACGCCGAGATGTCGGATATGGGGTTGTAGTCAAGGCTTAGAAGTGTCAGGTTGTTTAATCCTGCCAGCGGTGAGATGTCGGATATTGAGTTGTTCGCAAGAAACAGTTCTGTTAGGTTGGTTGCAGCTTCAAGCCCGGTCAAATCGCTAATATTGGCAAATAGTGCGCTAAGCCTAGTTAAATACGCTATATCCTCCGTGGTGATGGTGGCACCTGACGCCTTGCCGAGAGCCTTCTCAATCGCAGCGCGGAGGTTGGTGTCGGGGATATCCACCGGTGTTAGGTCTAGGTCGTCAAAGTCTACCCTCACCCCTCTGCGTTGGAGTGCGGGAATGTGGGTGTTGATGGAGGCGTTGTTGAGGAGATTTCCCTCTACAAGAACCCTGTCTCCTTGTCCCAATCCCGTATTTGCAACTAGAGGTGAGAGGTCCGAGATGGAGTTGCCTAGAAGGCTCAGCCATATCAGGTTGATTAACCCCGACAACGCCGAGATGTCGGATATGGAGTTGTAGTCAAGGCTTAGACGTGTCAGGTTGTTTAATCCTGCCAGCGGTGAGATGTCGGTAGAGTGTTCGCAAGAAAGTCTGTCAGGTTGTTTAATCCTGCCAGCGGTGAGATGTCGGATATGATTGTCGCAAGAAAACAGTTCTGTCAGGTTGTTTAACCTGCCAGCGGTGAGATGTCGAATGAGTTACCCAGAGACAGTTCTGTCAGGTTGTTTAATCCTGCCAGCGGTGAGATGTCGGATATGGAGCTGTCCGAAAGATACAGTTCTGTCAGGTTGGTTAATCCCTTCAGAGGTGAGATGTCGGCTATTGAGTTGAACCCAAGCAACAGTTCTGTCAGGTTGGTTGCAGCTTCAAGCCCGGTCAAATCGCTAATATCGACAATCAGTGCCGCTAAGTCCTAGTTAAAGTCGCATATCATCTGCGGTGATGGTGTCACCCGATGCTTTGCCAAGTTCCTTCTCAATCACAGCGCGGAGGTTGGGGTCGGGGATATCCACCGGTGTTAGGTCTAGGTCGTCAAAGTCTACCCTCACCCCTCTGCGTTGGAGTGCGGGAATGTGGGTGTTGATGGAGGCGTTGTTGAGGGGATTTCCATTTACAAAAATCGCGTCTCCTTGTCCCAATCCCGTATTTGCAACTAGAGGTGAGAGGTCCGAGATGGAGTTGCCTAGAAGGCTCAGCCATATCAGGTTGATTAACCCCGACAACGCCGAGATGTCGGATATGGGGTTGTAGTCAACGGCTAAGAGATCCGATGTCAGGTTGATGTTTATCCGCAGCGCGTGGAGATGTCGCGGATATGAGATGTTCGCAAGAGACGAACAGTTCTGTCAGGTTGTTTAATCCTGCCAGCGAGTACCGAGAGTGCTCGGCTATGCGAGTGCCGACCCAAGAAAGACAGGATTACATGATCAGCGTGTGATACTGCCAGCGAGTGATTTTGGATGTCGAATATGGAGTTGATACCAAGAGACAGTTCTGTACAGGTGTTTATCATCTGCCAGCGGTAGATTGTCGCTATGGCAGCTGTCCGAACGATACAGTTCTGTCAGGTTGGTCATCACCCTTCAGAGTGCAGCGATGTCAGGCATATGAGTCGTCGGCAAGCGCCACAGTTCTGTCTAGGTTGGTGAACTAGCTTCAAGCCCGTCGACAATCGCGACACCTATGCCCGCAAATAGTGCGCTAAGCGTAGCTAAATCGATACTTTTCGCACATATCATCTGCCATGTGATGGTGACACCCGAGGCTTTGCCAAGTCGGCTTCTCAATCGCAGCGCGGAGGTTGGGGTGCGGGGATATCCACCGGTGTTAGGTCTAGGTCGTCAAAGTCTACCCTCACCCCTCTGCGTTGGAGTGCGGGAATGGGTGGGTGTTGAGGAGGCGTGTGTTGAGGGGATTTATTTCCTTACAATAATCGCGTCTCCTTGTCCAATCCCGTATTTGCAAACTAGAGGTGAGAGGTCACGAGATGGAGTTGCATAGAAGGCTCAGCCGTATCAGGTTGATTAACCCCGACAACGCCGAGATGTCGGATATGGGGTTGTAGTCAAGGCTTAGAAGTGTCAGGTTGTTTAATCCTGCCAGCGGTGAGATGTCGGCTATTGAGTTGTTCGCAAGAAACAGTTCTGTCAGGTTGTTTAATCCTGCCAGCGGTGAGATGTCGGCTATTGAGTTGTCGCAAGAAACAGTTCTGTCAGGTTGTTTAATCCTGCCAGAGGTGAGATGTCGAATATGGAGTTGAACCCAAGAGACAGTTCTGTCAGGTTGTTTAATCCTGCCAGAGGTGAGATGTCGGATATGGAGCTGTCCGAAAGATACAGTTCTGTCAGGTTGGTTAATCCCTTCAGAGGTGAGATGTCGGCTATTGAGTCGTCCGCAAGCAACAGTTCTGTTAGGTTGGTTGCAGCTTCAAGCCCGGTCAAATCGCTAATATTGGCAAATAGTGCGCTAAGCCTAGTTAAATTCGCTATATCCGCCATGGTGATGGTGGCACCCGGTGCTTTGCCAAGTTCGGCTTCAATCGCAGCGCGGAGGTTGGGGTCGGGGATATCCACCGTTTGTGCGGTTGCCGTCACCGAAATCGAAAAACAGACTAATAAAAATAAATAAAGACGAAAGAGTTGTCTGATCATGGGTTCATCTCCTCTGTGGTTGAGGATGCGTGAGGGGGTTTGTGCCTTGATTGTCAGGGCACCTACCCGTATCCGGGGGTGGCTCACTGTCTCGCTACAAACCCCATTGCTATCAGAATACTAGGACATCGGATAGAAGTCAACGCCTTTTTTCACTTTATCTGTATTTGATTTGAAAATCTTAAAGAACCGTGAAATAGCAATTTTATCGCTGGTTCACTTGATAGGGGAAAATTTATGACGGAGTTGGTGTAATAACGCAAGTTGGCATCTAAAGCCCTAGGGAGGGACAATAGGTGTTAAAGCAGCAAGCGAGAAGGGGAGGGAGGGGGAAGGTAAGAAGAGACGGAACGGAGATCTCCGTTCCCTACGAATTATTGTTGGCTGCCCCGAATAGTGGGGCTGTGTTGGTTCACTGATTCATTAGTTCATTGCTATCCACATTGCGCTCCTCTGGAGCGCAGGGATTGGGGGGGCGTGATTCTATAGACATTACGCTCCTCTGGAGCGAAAATGCACCTGTCGCTCCGCTGGGGCTTTTGGTCGGGCAAGATGCCCGGTCTACCTATAAAACCGATATCGGCATAAGGCGGGGCAAGATGCCCCGCCTACGGGGTGTGGTAGTGCTGCGTAACAGAGCCAGATGCCCGACCTACGGGTGTGTAGAGGTTACGGCATACGGAGTATGCCTACTACTTTCCTTGATCTTTCTCCACGATTGCACATGCTTCGACTTTTTCCAGTACCGCTTGGGCTTAATCCGTGTTTTGAAAAAGAGCACTTCGCCGGGGATCTCTCGAAAATCTTCGGTCGAAACAGTTTTAGTTGGGTCAGCACGGCGGCGATCATGTTGGGCATAGCTGCCCGTTTCAGTTTCCACAGTTTTTTTCTGAGGTAATCCGGCGTCCAGAAACCGACGATTTCCATTAACGCTCGCCGTCCATCGGGATGTGAGAAGGCGAAATCTGGAATCATCACGGTGTCTTTGAGGGTGATGATGTCCGTCTCGCGCTCAAGCGTCCACTCTGTCTCAATTTTATCAAACTGTGTTGCGAAATGCCGTTCCAGTTCGCTATCAAACTCGCCGGGATCGCGATAGTGGGATCGTAGCCCAAATTCGTCGGTGAGCTCAAATCGGAGGTGCTCGTTTTTATTCATGACAATTGTTGCGTCCAGCCACCACCGATCGCAGTGCAATAGGGCGGGTAGAAACAGTGCCATCTGAATACCGTATCTGAGACAGTCGGAACATTGATGCGGGACCGTCAAGAACGATTTGATACCGTCCGCCAAAACACAACAAAACAACAAAACAAAAAAAAAACACAAAAAAAACAAAAAAACAAAAACAAAAACAACACCACAAACAACCACAAACAAAACACAACCCAACCCAACCACAAACAACCAACCCCCCCAACACAAAAAAAACACCCACCCAACACAACCACCCCACAACACCCAACACAAAACCCAACAACCACCACAAACACCCACAAACCCAACACCCAACAAACCCACACAAACACCAACCACCACAACAACCACCAAACCCCCCCCCACCCCAAACAACATTGTTCCCGGAGACGACGTGCATCAGCTTTAAAAAACTTGATGAACTGGAACACCAACTTGTATTTCGTTGGGATATTGCGATAAAATAGTTAGGGATTGCATTTCCGCTGGCGCGGTAAAGCATCGCTTGTGAAGTGCGACGTTATACCGATCCAGCAACCACTCGGCGGTCGGCGGCTCGAACCCCGTCAGGATGCGGTTCCTCTAGGTCCGCATACATGCTGTCCAGCACCGCATCTGTCGAAACCTTAAACTCATCAGCGACTTTTTCTAGCACCTTCGGGCGTGTCTGCCGGTGTAGCTTATCTCTTTTAGTGACAACTGGATGGCGTTTACTTGCGTAGACGAAGATTTTTTCTCGAAGCACTCTGGCTCAATTGGGGACTGGATTGTAATTCGAGCGGTCTTCGAGCAGTCTGGCAAGCCCCCGCGTGATATGGTAATTGGTGTCAGCCGCCTCATAATCCGCTAGTACCGAAGCGAGCGTCCTTTGGTTTTGTTGAGATGTGTTGCGTAAATCTCGATTAGATCCCTTGCGATTGCGCGGTACTTTTTGTTCTCCGGGTTCACATAGCGGGCGCAAATCTCGTCTTCCTGAATTCGATAGCGGAGCAGGTCGAGTGGGAGCATCGGATTTTTTGCGGGTTATGGCGTATTAGTTCTTAATTAAGTTGGTGATGGTGATGCGATTCAGAGATCGAGTTTACCACAAGATTGGATTCACGTCAAGACCTTTGCGTCCCAATTAGAAACTTCTAAGAATTCGCTTGATCCTCACGTAAATCTTTGGTAAACTAAGCGTGAAACGTGAAAACAAATTATTCATGGGATCAAATGAGGAAAAGTATGAATGAAGATAAAAAGCCGAATATACTTCTAATTTTGAACGATGATATGGGCTATTCAGACCTCGGTTGTTACGGCGGGGAGATCCACAGTCCGAATCTGGATCGGCTGGCTGGCGGTGGATTGCGGTTCACGCAGTTCTATAACACCGCCCGTTGCTGTCCTTCGCGGGCTTCGATGCTGACCGGACTCCACCCGCATCAGACAGGGGTTGGACACATGATGTCGAACGATGGTTTGGAGGGGTATCGCGGGGACCTGAATGACCGACTGTGTCACCATCGCTGAATCCCTCAAACCTACGGGGTATCGGACCTACATGAGCGGAAAGTGGCATATCTCCCGACATACCGATCCGGACGGACCGAAACACAGTTGGCCCCGTCAGCGCGGTTTTGATCGCTATTTCGGGATTATCACGGGAGCTGCCAACTATTGGAAGCCGAATACACTGACCCGCGACAACGATCATATTCCGCACGACGAAATCCCCGAAGGCTTTTTTCTGACCGATGCGATCAGCGATGAGGCATCTGCGTTTATCCGAGATCACGCCAAGGAGACTGCCGATCAACCGTTCTTTACCTATGTCGCCTACACCTCGCCCCATTGGCCCCTCCACGCCCATGACGAAGACATTGAGCGATACGAGGGACGTTTTGCGGCGGGCTGGGATCAACTCCGTGAGGAACGGCTACTGCGGATGCGGGAGATGGGCATCCTTGATGAGGGCTGGGCGTTGACCGATCGGGACCCGACGCAGCCGCCGTGGGAGGAAGCCGAGCACAAGGAGTGGAATCAGCGACGGATGGAGGTCTACGCCGCTCAAATTGATCGCATGGATCAGGGGATTGGTCGGATCGTGACGGCGTTGGAGGAAACGGGCCAGTTGGATAACACGCTGATCCTTTTCTTAGCTGATAACGGTGGGTGTGCGGAGGAGCTCCAGGGACCTGCGAATCGTGTCGGGAAGGACGGCTTAATCGAGACCGAGACCACGCACGATGGGCAACCGGTGTATCGAGGCAACGATCCGAGCCTTATGCCGGACCTGAGACCACATATCAGAGCTACGGTGTTCCTTGGGCGAACCTTTCCAACACTCCCTTCCGTGAATACAAGCATTGGGTGCATGAGGGTGGCATTGCTACACCGCTCATCGTGCATTGGGCAGATCGGATTCAAACAGCGGGAGCGTTGCGCCATCAGCCGGGGCAACTCCCCGACATCATGGCGACCTGCCTTGAGGTTTCTGGGGCAGCCTATCCTGACGAACACAACGGGACTCCAATCTTTCCCTTGGAGGGGATCAGCCTCACGCCTATTTTGACGGAGAAGATAATGACAAGGAGGCACTGGTGTGGGAGCATGAGGGCAATGCAGCGGTGCGAAAAGGGAAATGGAAATTGGTTTGTAAGTATCCGGGGGATTGGGAGCTTTATGACATGGAAACCGATCGCACCGAGTGCAACGACCTTTCTGGACAGTTTCCAGAGCGGGTTAAGGAACTGAGTGATCTGTATCAGGCGTGGGCAGACCGCTGTTTTGTTGAACCTTGGAGCGAGATTTTGGAAGGGAGAAAAACGGAGGCTTAAGATGATTCTAACGATGAACCAAAAAGAGATGGAATTGGGCGGAAAGTACCTCGGCTGGTTGCGTGAAGCGAACGATCTACTCGGTGACCGCGAGGCACTTCAAGCGCGGTTGAAAGAGGACGGCTATCTGCTGATTCGCGGCTTGCACGACCCGGAGAAGGTCAAAGCAACCCGCCGATTTCTCCTCGAAAAGTTGGACGAAAATGAGCAACTTGATCGGGCATACCCACTTTTAGAGGGGGTGCCAGCGGAAGCCAAGCGCGGTATGTTTATGGGCGGGAACAAAGCCGTTACCCATGAACCCCCTTTTCTGAATCTGGTCGAATCGCCGGAGATTATGGGTTTTTGTGAAGGCTTCTACGATGCACCCGTCATCACCTACGATTATAAATGGTTGCGCGTGGTCGGACCGGGGGGCTTTACCGGCGCACATACGACATTGTCTACATGGGGACGTGGTACGCAGCAGCTCGTCACCTGTTGGACACCGCTCGGCGATGTACCGCTCGACATGGGTCCGTTGGTGCTTCTCGTTGGTTCCCACCGTTTTGATGTCCTCAAGGAGACTTACGGAAAGATGGACGTTGATCGTGACCATGTGACCGGTCGTTCTCGTATGACCCGATCGAATTGGCGGATCGCTACGGCGGGCAGTGGGGTACGAGTTCGTTTGAGATGGGGGATGTGCTGATCTTTGGCATGTACACCATGCACGGCTCGCTAGACAATACGACCCATCGCTTTCGTCTCAGCACCGACACACGCTATCAACGCGCCGATGAGCCTGTCGATGAACGTTGGATCGGGGAGGACCCGATCGCGCATTATGCGTGGACGCAAGGTGAGACGGTGCCGATGGAGGAGATGCGGAAGCGGTGGAGAGTCTAATGAAACGTGAGGCGTGAAACGTGAAAGCAATTTGTTTACTGGTTTATTAGTTCATTGGTTCATTGGTTGATCGAACCGATGAATCTTATACTAACACAAGTTGCTAGTTATGTGCCGCGCGATAAAAGTCAATACCCTATACCCGTAGGTCGGACATCTCCCAACTTGTCAAGGATCTCGCTTCGCGGAACCCGATAAATCGGAATTTTCAACTTGCCGGAACTACAAAGCCCCAGTGGGGTGATAGGTATATAGAACATCGGTAAACCTATTGACCCAAGCCCCAGCGGGGCGACAGGTGTTTCGTAAGTTTGATTATTTCTGATATGTGTCGATTATGATAACTCGACCTACAGATTGTCTAGCAACTTGGGTTATACTACATTGTGCTTAAAGCTAAGGAAGATTGGGTTTAGATAAGGTTGAAAAGGAGTTGTATGACACTTGACGATATTCAACAGATCGCTGTCATTGGGGCGGGTTTGATGGGGCATGGGATCGCCCAAGAATTTGCGTTTGCCGGTTATCAGGTTCATCTGCACGATGTGAGCCAAGCGCAGGTTGATGCTGGAATGGAGCGGATACGAGACAACCTTCAGGTGTTTGTGGAAAACGACCTCGCTGGGCCCGATCAGATTGATGAAACGCTCGGTCGGATCCACGGGTCGGATCAGCTTGAAACCGTTGGACGGGAAGCGGATTTCGTCATTGAAGCGGTGATCGAAAATCTGCCCCTCAAGCAGGAAGTCTTCCGCCAACTGGATCAGATCTGCCCACCGCGCACGATTCTTGCCAGCAACACGACGGCACAGATGCCTTCGCAGATTGGCGCGTTTACCCAGCGTCAAGATAAGATTTGAACACCCACTATTTTAATCCGCCCTATCTCATCCCGCTTGTTGAGTTGATTCGCAGTCCGAAGACGTCGGATGAGACGTTGCAGATAGCGTATGATCTGATGGTGAAAATCGGGAAGACACCAGCAATTATTCAGAAGGAGGTCCCCGGCTTTGTGGGACCTCGTTTGCAAGCTGCTGTAATCCGCGAAGCATTTCAATCGTTGAACGTGGTATTGCAACCGCAGAGGATGTCGATCTGGTGGTCCGCAACAGCTTTGGACGTCGTCTGAGCGTCGCCGGACCGTTTCAGGTGTTTGAGTTGGCAGGGTGGGATCTCGTCCTCGCAGCGTTTGAGGAGCTCTACAAGGATCTCAACAGTTCATCGGAGATTAACCCCGCTGCTCCGCGAGATGGTCGAGGGAGATAAACTCGGCGTCAAGTCGGGGGAAGGGTTCTACGAGTGGACGCCCGAAAGGATTGAGGAGATTCGCGATAGATGAACCGGGTGTTGATTGGTCGGCTGAAGGATGACGTGAAGCGTGAAGTGTAAGGCATGAAACGTGAAACGTGATAAAAAAATTGTTTTTGATGAGGCTCACATGACCCCTCCCGGAGGTATGCGAAAGTCTACGCCTAGAGGGAGAAGCGGCATGATTTTTTTAGTGTGATGACCGTCTGAGAGTCCTGTTTTCAGAAAAAAACCTTGTCGAAACTCAAAAAATTGCTTATAATAACTGCCGTTCTCTGAAAAGATTCAATAATGAATGATAATAGAGAATAGCGTTGCCATATTGGCAATATCTAACACAACTACAGAATTAACCTCCACGAGGATGAAAGGAGTTATCTGATGAAACTCAGATTGCTAATCCAAAAACGTTCTTTGTCATTTTAGCTGCATTTATGTTAATTGCAGTTCAGGGTGTAACTTATGGTCAAACGGTCTCAATTGACCCCGCCTCAGTTGAATCTCCAGCCGCTGGGGAGCAGTTGACCCTTAATATCAACATCACAGGCGGCATGAATGTCGCCGGTTATCAAGTAACCGTGACATTTGATCCAACTGCGCTCTCAGATGCCAGCATCGCAAACGGAGATTATCTACCTACCGGTGCGTTTGTCGCGCCACTGCCTGCCACCGATACGAGTGTGGGACTTGGTGCAACCGCTGTTGGTGCTACGTCAGACGGGGACGGCACACTTGCCACGGTTACTTTTACGGTTAAAGAGGTCAAAGGCTCGACAATCGGATTAACCAATGTCTTGATTTCTGATCCGGATGCTGCTGCAATAGATGTGACTGTCCAAGGTGGCATGGTTACCGGTCCTGCGCTTGAAATGCCCATGATGCCTGAGATGCCCGCAGGGGTTGAATTTAAGGTGACGTTGACTAACCTTACTACAGGCGTTCCAACCCAAGGTGGTCAGATTTTTTCACCGCCGATTTTTGTGACACACGGTCATGGGTTTTCAATTGGTGCATCGGGTGAGGCAGCGAGTGCTGAACTTACCACATTGGCGGAAACTGGCAACAATGGTCCTCTCGCTGCATTGGCTATAGGTTCAGACGCAGTAGGCAGTGTCGTTGCATTTCCTCCTCCCCCTGATGGGGTAGTGCTTCCCGGGCGTCCATTTCAACGATGGTCACCGCTAGTGCTAGTGCTGGGTATCTCTCGTTGGTGACGATGCTTGTGGAAACCAACGACGGCATTGTTTTAGGTAACAGTTTACCGCTCTTCGACGAAGATGGTAACCCACTCTCGTTTACAATGGATCTAATATCCTATGACGCGGGTACGGAAGATAACAACGAGTTAGCGACGCATGTTCCGGGACCACCATTTGACGGCATGGAACGCGCACCAACAGAAGGAGGCGTCATTGCGCTGCATCCCGGTATCGCCGGTACTGCTGATGTGGGGGCTGCGTTTGGTTGGACAGAGCCTACCGCAACCGTGACTGTTGAAGCGATAGTCGAGATGCCACCCATGGAGCCTGAACCTGTTGAGTTTGAAGTAATGTTGACAAACCTAACTACGGGTGTCCCAGCCCAAGGTGGTCAGATTTTTTCACCACCAATCCTTGTGACTCATGGTCACGGATTTTCAATCGGTGCATCAGGTGAGGCAGCTAGCCCTGAACTCACTGCATTGGCGGAAACTGGTAACAATATGCCGGTCGCTGTATTGGCTGGCGGTTCAGACGCAGTCGGCGGTATCGTTGCATTTCCTGCTCCCCCTGATGGGGTAGTGCTTCCCGGTGGTTCCGTTTCAGCGATGGTCAGTGCTAGTTCTAGTATGGGCTTATCTCTCATTGGCGACGATGCTTGTGCAGACCAACGATGGCATTGTGTTAGCGAACAGTTTACCGCTCTTTGACGAAGATGGTAACGCTCGCTCGTTCACAATGGATTTAATATCCTATGATGCCGGTACGGAAGATAACAACGAGTTGGCAACGCATGTTCCGGGACCCCCGTTTGGTGGTGGTGAACGTGCACCGACTGAAGGAGGCGTTATTGCGCCGCACCCCGGTATCGCTGGTACTGCTGATGTAGGTGCTACGTTTGGTTGGGCAGAGCCTACCGCACGTGTGACTGTTGCCCCTGTAGGTGTTGAGATGCCTGTGGAACCTGAACTACCCCCGGAGCCTACGCATATGTTTGAGATGGGGTTGGCAGCTGGGCTGAACATGATCTCCTTGCCACTGATGCCGGCAGAACCTTACACGGCAAGTTCGTTTGCTGCGGCGATTGGCGCAACCGTTGTGATTCAGCTTGACACGGCGATGCAGCAATTTGTCGGGTTCACCGCGGACCAAGAGGGCGATGGTTTCCCGATTGAAGGTGGTAAGGGTTATATTGTCAACGTTCCCGGTGGCGGCATGGTCACCTTTACGGGAACAGCGTGGGGTAACACGGTGGAAGACGCAGCGGCTGCACCGGGTATCCAACTTCCGAGCACGACATGGGCGTTTGTTGTCAGCGGCGATTTGCTAGAAACTGAGGCGGGTGTGTCCTACACAGTCGTTGCGAAGAATCACCGCACCGGTGAAGTCGAACAAGGCTAGTTTCGAGCGACCGCAGGGAGTTCAACACCGTCTGGGCAGACCTAACGCGGAAGAGCGTCATCGAAGCTGGTGATGCGCTAGAGGTTATCCTGTTCGATGATTTGGGAAATATCGTCTCGGGTCCCTTCACGTATAAGGTTGGTATTGAAGACCTTCGGAAAGCTTACCTGAGCCTGCCGTTGACTGTCGGCGATGTGCATCCGGCATCAACGATATTGGGACAGAACTTCCCGAATCCGTTCAACCCAGAAACATGGATTCCATACCAACTTGAAAAATCGGCAGATATTGTTCTCCAGATTTACGACACGTCCGGTCGTATGGTACGGACGCTGGATCTCGGTTTTAAGCCGCAGGGGTTCTACATGACGCGTTCGACGGCGGCGTATTGGGATGGTCGTAACAACATAGGCGAACATGTTGCCTCAGGGGTTTACTTCTACAGTTTGCATACCCCTGACTTTTCGGCGACACGGAAGATGCTGATTTTGAAGTAGATCATAACCTATTCGTAATTTATCTGGCGTATAAAAATCGTGAACACAGCGCAATGAGGCTTGTACGCCATAAAATTTATCAGAATATTCCGTTCTGTATCCCCGTCATTTATGGCGGGGATACAGAACGGCAAACCCCGTAAGTTAGTCAAAAAAGGTTGAAATTGCAGGTGAAAAATGGTATAATCCCCACCAGAAACGGACTCACCCTTGAAAACTATTAGCAATGGTTTTCCCACTCTCCGACGGGAGCGTGTTGTGGTATGTCCGTCTCGTCAAAGTTGCCCGTGAGGGCAGTGGGCAGGGCGTTGTCCATTGCGTTAGCGATATGTAAGACGGACTTCGGTTCGCAGTCGTGTTTGACCGCACAATTAAGCAACCTATCGGGATGGGACATAAGAATCCCCACCCTTTAGGGTGTGGGAGTACGTCAAAAACTTTCAAAACGATGGGAGCATCGGGCTATCGGACAAGATCTTATGCCCATGCTCCCATTTTTGTGTTAAAGGCAGTTTTGAAATTAAAGAGAGAGTATTTCCATGAATAAGCGGATTGCCTTCATATCTATTGCGCTAGCACTCTATACAATCCTAATATGTGTTCCATCTTCGGTGTATGCCAAAACGGAGGTGAGACAGCAGATTCAACTGAAAGCGGGAGCGGCGTTGCAGCGGATCAAATCCGATTCAGAAACCCCTGTCCGTGCACGATGGCATCCGAACCGGGGGACAGTCCGGAGCCTTTACAATTTGACGCTGCCTGCTCCAAATGGGAACATTAGAAACATCAGCACATCAGTGCCTTAGCAACTATTGTGACCTTTTTGCGATGACTGATCCGAACATCGAGCTGCGTCTCGTAGATATCCAAAACAGCTTAACAGGCAGGCATGTTCGATTCCATCAATACTACAACGGTGTCGAAGTTTACGGTGCGGCAATCTCCATCCATACCAACCATTCTGGGCAGATACGCGTTATCCACAGCAACTACTTTCCACGGATTAACATCAGTACAACGGCATCGTTCTCTCCGGACCAAGCGACCGACATCGCCATTGCCGAGGCTGGTGCATTCGATTTGCGCAAGTCGCCGCGTGCCGATTTGGTAATTTTTCCGAATCGTAACGCGGGGCAGATAGGCGACTATGCCGATGCGTATCGTCTCGCTTACCGCGCAATCGTACATTCCCGTCAGCCGGTCGCAAGTTGGGAGTATATCATTGACGCTCACACCGGCGAACCGTTGCAACGACGGAACCTACTCAGGTCTGCTGACGGACAGGGACGTGTCTTTAACCCGAATCCCGTTGTTGCCCTCAAAGATTTCACGCTTATGGATCAGGGCGATTCTGCTGACGCAATACCAGAAGAAGCGTACACGGATGTGATTCTGCCTGAGTTGGACGGGAGTGGTTTCTTGATGGTCCCTACGTGAGTACGAGACTGACCGAAACCGTGCCAACGAGCCAACACTGGAGTTCAACTACCTCCGAGATGATTCCCGATTTGAGGAGGTGATGGTCTATTATCACATTGATGCCGTTGGACGTTATCTGAAAGGACTCGGCTTCATTTTGTGGACGATTGGCAGATTCCTGCAAATGTACATTTCGGTATGACAAGGGCTGGTTTCTATGATGACAGCGACGGCTCGATTAATTTCGGAGACGCTGGTGTCGATGTTGCCGAAGATGCTGAAGTGATCATCCACGAATATGGCCACGCGATCCTTGATCGACAGGTCCCTAACATTAACAAAGGTCGAAGGTGGCGCGATACACGAAGGGTTTAGTGATTTTCTCGCAGCCAGTTTTTTCAGTGCTGTAAGCGACGGTTTTAGTGACTGGATCGTTTTTGAATGGGCTGGTTCAGACGACCCTGAGATTGCCACTCGTCTCGTGAATGGTAACAAACACTACCCCCAACACGTTGTGGGTGAACCGCACGCCGATGGTCAGATTTGGTCCGCGGTACTATGGGAGATTTTTGAAGCGATTGGACGCGATGCGTCGATCCGCTTGATTGTCGAGAGCCATTTCTTCCTCTCGCCCGACGCGGAATTTGTTGATGGGGCATCAGCGATTTTTATGGCGGATCAGGAACTGAATGGCGGGGTAAATTTTGACTTCATCTTGGGGATTATGGAGAACCGTGGATTCTTTACGCCGCCTAGATTGGCATCGGATGCCTTTGAGGAGAACGATACAGCGGATACCGCAGCCGCAATTGATCTGCCTTTTGTCAGTGAAGCGCTGTCGATCCACACGGCGGACAATGATGATTACTATCAATTCCATTTGGATGAGACGATGCAGGTCGGGTTGGGAATTGATTTTCAACCTATCTACGGGGAGTTGATGCTTACATTGACGGGACCGAATGGTGTCGCGCTCGTTACTTTCGAGACGAAGGATGTCACATCGCTTGAATTAGTGCCTGGTGATTATCTCGTTGCAGTTTCTGGGATCAACGGGGCAACCAACGATTATAAACTAGTGCTCATCATTGACAATCACGGCGATACGTCTGACACAGCGACACCTGTGGCGATAGGCGATACGATAGAGAGTTTCATCGACTTCAGCGGAGATACGGATTTCTTCGCGTTTGACGGTGAGAAAGGGCAGCGCATTGACATCACTGTTACGACGAAGGATTCTGACCTCGACTCTCTGCTCGTTATCTATGGGCCAGATGGTAAGCTCTTTGCTAAAAGTGATGATGTCTTGCCGCGCACCGGTCCGGAGCCGATTCCTGATCTAAATCCGCGTGGTATTGATTCCCATGTGAACGAAAAACTACCAGCCGATGGAACGTACTGCTCGCTGTCAGCAACATTGCACTTCCCAATCTTAATGTTCCCTTCGGCGGTCTGAACTACTCTTACACGCTGACGATCGGTGGGAAGACCGATGACCATGCAGCCTGCGGCAGTGGCGAGGAAACGCCATTGACCTTCGACGAACCTGTAACAGGGGTTATTACGCTTACACGGCGATCCTGCGTCTCGCGAGCCTCATGACTCGGACGGTTTCCGATTTGAAGCGTTAGAGGGCACTGTCATTGCCCTTGCATGTTGAGGTAGAAGTGCCTACACAACAGTTAATCTTTGTGACCCAACTTGGGCTTGTGGATGCGTCTGGGGAAACGTTGGTATCTATTCAGGGCAATCCCAATGGCTTAGAGGTGCGGATTGATGGATTTCTCATCCCTGCTGATGGTGTGTATTGTGTTGATGTCGCCGGTTTCATAGGAGGCGCGATTGGTTCCACTTATACCTATACGCTGACGTTATCTGAAGGCGAACTTCCCGAAGATGACCAGAAGGCCTTAAAAGGGACACCGACCCCTTTAACGGTGGATGTCCCTGTTGAGGGGGTCATCAGTTTTGCCGGAGATGCCGATGCGTTTCAGTTTACTGCTACAGCGGGACAGATTATTACGTTAAAGGTGGACGGGACGACCCTGTCAATCCGTTCTTCAATTTAATTTTGAGTCTGTATAATAGCGATTTGCAGCCTGTAGCAGAGCTCCGCTCTTTGTACCAGGTTTTGATTCAATGCTAGAAGGATTTGAAATTCCTGTGGACGGAACTTACTATGCCGAGATTAAAGATACTGCCGGGGGACGTGGGGCGGATTTTACCTACACACTGACCCTGACGATCGAAGGAGGAGACGGTGCGGGTGAATTTCCCCCGTATGATGTCAACCAAGATGGCAAGGTGGACATCTTCGATCTTGTGCTTGTCGGTCAACATCTCGGCGAAAAATTCATTAACGCCACGCCAACGCGATTTTTGGACAACTCCGCTCGGCATCGCCCGAAGGGGAGTTGCGTCTCCTGATGACCCCAAGTGCGACGGATACACGCAATTGACCGTCTCAATCCACACCACAACAGATTGCCGATCTTTACGGCTACCATTTCTCAATCCAGTACGATCCAGCGATATTAGAGCTCCTCACTGCGTCGCCAAGCCCGGTTTTAGCCGCCGCGCTACCCCAAAGTTACTGGCAGATCTCCCAGCAAGGGACAGAACTGAAGTTGATACAGACTCGTCAAGGAACGTTGGAAGGTGTAACGGCAGAGGGCTCACTGGCTACGCTTGTTTTCATGTTAAAAAGACGGTCACCCCGGCGTCAAAGCCCCTCATCCAGCTTGTTGACCTACAACTGGCGGATTCGCTGACAAGAGCGATTCCGGTGAACGTGGTCGCCGAGCGAGTGTCAATGACAGAGCTATTCCCTGAGAAACCGATGTTGCTGCAAAACTACCCAAACCCGTTTAACCCGGAAACATGGATCCCGTATCAACTCTCTACCGATTCAGAGGTGGTTATCTCAATTTACTGATACAACGGTGAGCGTGTCCGTCAGTTAGATCTCGGCTATCAGCACGTTGGGACATACATCACTCGCGGTAGGGCGGCTTACTGGGATGGAGAAGATATGTATGGTGAGCAGGTTGCGAGCGGCTTATATTTCTATCAAATTTGGACGGGTGCGTTTTCTGCGACCCGCAAAATGATTATCCTCAAATAAGATGCTCAGACAAGAATCTTTTACCAAAATTACTAAACGTGCGGTGCTGATCGGTGTGGTGCTGATTATTGCCAACAGCTATTGGATTGCCTACATTGAGATGTTGTGGCATACCGCCCACCTGACGATTGTTACACTGTCGGTGAACGTCATGTTTGCCCTCTTGGTGATTACGGACTGAACATCCTTGTCCGTCAGATCGCCCCGAGTGCGGCACTCAGCCGGCAAGACCTGCTGGTCATCTATAGTATGCTCGCTGTGGGGAGTGCTTTTTCTGGGCATGACTGCATCCCTCGCTTAATGGGACTTATCCCCTACGCCTTCCGTTTTGCGACCCCTGAGAAACGATTGGGAGGCACTGCTATTCCGTCATCTGCCGCCGTGGCTAGTTGTCTCAGACTTGAGGGCGGTCACCGACTTCTTCGAGGGAGAGGTTGATTTCTTCAGGGATGGCTACTACCGATACTGGATCACGCCGATCCTATCGTGGTCGGTTGTTATCTTCTCCTTGATGCTGGTTTTTCTCTGTTTGACCTCCCTGATCCGGCGGCAGTGGGTGGCACATGAAAAGCTGGCGTATCCCGTGATCCAAATTCCGCTGGAGATTACAGCGGACGACGGAGCAATCTTCAAGAACCGTCTACTCTGGATGGGCTTTGGGATTGCCGCGGGGATCAATCTGCTCAATGGACTTCAGTATTTCTTCCCCGCATTGCCCTCAATCCCCGTTAAGCAATACGACCTCAACATCTACTTTACGCAGAAGCCGTGGAGTGCGTTGGGGAGTATGCCGTTGCGACTTCACCCCTACATGATTGGTCTCGGCTTTATCCTCCCGCTAGACCTTCTCCTTCTCCTGTGCATTTTTCTATCTGTTCGGCAAGATGCAGCTGTTGTATGGGAGTATGATGGGTGTCATGCACCTGCCGGGGTATCCCTTCTTTGGTGAGCAAGGCACCGGCGCGCTTTTTGCCCTGTTGCTTATCACATGCTGGAGCGGTAGAAGGCATTTCTCACAGGTTATCTCTCGCGTGTTTCGTCCCGACCGTGAGGACGAAGCAGAGGAGGCGCTCTCCTATCGCGCAACAGTCATCACACTGTGTCTTAGCCTGTTGGTGTTGATGGGGTTCTGTGTGAAAAGTGGCATGTCGATCTGGGGGTGTGTGATTTTCATCGCGATCTACCTGCTCATTATTGTTGGGTTGACCCGCATGAGAGCGGAACTTGGACCTCCCATTCAGGCAGTCGGATATGTCACACCCCAATACCTGACAATCTCCATGTTCGGGACGCGCCGTCTCCGTGCAGGGAATCTGACGATGCTTTCCCTGTTAAATTGGTTGAGTGGCGCGAGTTACGCGTCGTTTCGGACGCACCCGATGCCGGATCAGATGGAAGCGTTCAAACTCGCAGAACGCACCGGCATCAGAAACCGCACAATGCTCATCGTGTTGATTATCGCCAGCATCGTGGGGATTGAATCGGCTCTTATCCTGTATCCCTACGCAATCTACAAGGAAGGTGTTGCGGCGGGTTCGGAGCAGATACACTCGGGCGGTGCGGAGGCATACAATTTCCTTTCCTCTTGGCTGATCAATCCGAAACCAACGGATTGGTTCGCAATGCTAGTTCTCGGCGTCGGCTTTATCGTGAACCTCGGCATTATGTTTCTACGTGCCCGATTTGTCTGGTGTCCGCTCCACCCTGCTGGCTATATTGTCGGCGTCGCGCCCGGTACAATGAACGTCGTCTGGTTCCCTCTGCTGTTCGGGATGATTGCGAAATGGGTGCTACTCAAGCACGGCGGTATCAAGGCTTATCGTCGTGGCATGCCTTTCTTTGTTGGGCTGGTACTCGGTGAGGCGTTGATAGGGTGTTTTTGGCCCATCATGAGCCTTGTGCTACGTTCAGCGGTGTATAGCTGGATCTGATCGGGTTTCAGTCGTTCTCCTTCCTTCTTTCTCCAATTATTTCCCCTATCCCTGTGCCCATTTCGTTATAACTTGGTCCATTGGTTCATTAGTGTTGGGCTTTCACGGTTCCTGTTCAACTCAACCTACGTACGATACTGCATACGTGTGAGTATAGCTTGGATATGTCTATCCAAGCCGAGCGAATCTGATCCCTAGCAACTGAGGTTACACAAATTACACACAAAATTCCCCATTTTCCCCGCGAAAAAGGTCATGGGCAAATGGACATCTACTAAACAATTATCCTTAATCAGCATTGCGTATTTTAAGATATTGTTTCTATTCGTGAATATAAAATGATGATTTATGCGATATTTTGCAAAAACATGTTGATATATTGATAATAAGGTGTTATATTTTGTTGTCGATGTGAAAAATTTAACTATAAAGGAGTGAGATAATTTTGCGAAAGGTACTAGAGCAGTGTCCAACATGTGGTGGTGAACTGACAATAACGGGTTTGCACTGCCGTTCTTGTCACACCCGGATTGAAAGTGAGTATTCGACCTGTCGCTTCTGTCGATTGTCGCAAGAGAGCCTTGATTTCATTGAGATTTTCGTCAAGAATCGGGGCAATATCAGAGAGATGGAGCGTGAGCTTGAGATCTCCTACCCGACCGTTCGTAGCCGGTTGAACGCTGTTATCAAGGAGCTTGGTTATGAGGTTGAGGCGGAATCGGCTGAGCCGGGTGAGGTGGCAGAGGAACGCCGTGCCATCCTCAAGCAACTCAATGCAGGGGAGATCTCCGCAGCGGAGGCGACTGAGTTGATCAATCAATTAAGGGGGAAATAACCATGAACCAAGAAAGACTTGCAATCCTTAACATGCTTGCCGAGGGGAAGATCAACGCGGAGGAGGCGGAGATGCTGTTACGCGCCCTCGATGAGGCTGCTGCGCCAGATGAACAAACTGATGCTGAAGATGAAAAGCCCAAAGAGGGGAAGGAACTCTTGCAAGATATGACGGAAATCTTTCAGGAGGTTGGGCGAGAGATTGAGGTTGAGGTGGGTAGGGCAGTTGAATCGGTGCAACGGTCAGGTGTGCAAAAAATCGTCAGCGAGGTGGTTGATCAGGTGAAATCATCTGTTTCTGAAGTTGTTGATTCCGTCTCCGATATCGCTGACATCACCGATGAAGACGATGAAAAACGGAGAGTCAAGCAGCAACTGGACGTGTTTGAGGGCACTGGCATCACCAAAATTGATGCACAAACCGCTAATGGGGCGGATCGCGCTCGAAGGTTCAGACCGAGATGGGGTTACTGTCCGTGCGTGGAAAGAGGTACGAGGGAGGAGGAACGTCGCAGCGGAATTCGCCGAAAAAGTCGAAATCTATGCGGAGCAGATTGGGGATGAGCTTCGGGTTTTCACCGAACACCCACCTCCCCCCAGAGGTGTGAACCTCGCCGTGCGTTATGCGATTGAGACGCCGCGGGAGGTTGATGTGAATCTCCGCACCGTCAACGGTAAAATCGAGATTAGTGGAATCAGTGGATCGATTGATGCGACGACTGTTAATGATGTCATAAAATTGGAGGGCGATAAAGGTCCAATTCGTGCCCGCACCACCAACGGATCAGTTAGAGCCGAAGTCGGTTCGCTCACCGAGGATGCGGAGTTCTCGACAACCAACGGCACGATAGGGGTAGAGGTGCACCGTTGTGTTGGCTCTGTGACAGCACTGACAACTAACGGTTCTATGGATTTGACGCTTCCCGCGGATTTTGCTGGGCAGCTTGATGCTGAAGCGCGGAGAGGACGTGTGCATTCCGATTTCCCTATCCCTGTTGTCGGGAAGATCAGAAATAAGCTCAAAGGCGAAATTGGCGAGGGTGGTGAGGCTGTTGTCAAGTTGCGGAGTACGAATGGATCTATCCGTTTGAAACGGCAGGATGGTCCGCAATAGCTTCAGCGTGAAAACGAGAAAACGATTCGTTCATAAGTTCATAGTCTAGTGTTGGGTTTCACTGCATTTATCTATAATGCAAGTTGCTAGGTTCTGTTGACATTTCATAGCAATTAGACAATCAAGGGCGTGCACAGATGCATGATCCTTCGTAGGGTTTGGGTCTCCCAACCCTTTGTTCACACATCAGAAACGATTTCGGACTGCTGTAGGTTGATTTTCCAAAATCGACAATACCTAGAGATGTTCCGGGTTGATTGAGCCAAGATTGTGGAGCGACACGCCGTGTATATTGTCGAGATATGAATCTCGACCTACAATCTACTGGATCAGTCAACCGTCGAGTATGGAAACTCGACCTACAAAAGCACGGGAGATTGACGCATTACCCCGGTGATTTAGAACAGATGGAACGGAGATCGTTGTTCCCTACAACTTTGGTTACGGCACAAGAGATTGTACCTACTACCTTTGTAGACGGCATACGGTGTATGCCTACTACTTTAGATTGTGCCGTCTTGGGGGTCGTAGCCGAGGATTTCGCAGGTGTGGGAGATGTCGAGTCGTGGAGTTTTATGGCGGCTCTGCCCGTGCACAATCGCGAAGTCAACTCCTTCGACATCGATGCAGCAGCCCAATCAGTTGCGCCAGATCGCGTTGGCTGATCCAGCCCTGTCCCATGTCCCCTTGATTTCGAGCCGGTTCACCATCTTGTTTAATTCCGCCGATTCGGATTGCGATTGAGGATAGCCCGTCGTGTGCGAAACAGCGTCCTAACGACTCGCCGAAGCATTTGGTCACGCCGTAGACGTTTGGTGGGTTGACCGGCATATCCCAAGTGACGGAGAGGTCCGGCGGATAGGCTAACATTGCGTTGATGCTGCTGGCAAAGACGACGCGCTCACAGCCTTGATCCTTCGCCGCTTGGAAAACGTTGTATGTGCCGATGATGTTCAGCGACAACAGGGTTTCGTAGAAGTCCGCACTTGGACTGCGATCGGCGGCGAGGTGGACAACTGTGTCCATCCCTTCACAGGCGCGCTGCATCTGGTCGAGGTCGGCGATGTCTGCCTTCATAACCTCATGTCCACCCGGGTTGTCAATTTCGGTGATGTCTGCCAGTCGCATGATGTATCGATCGCCGTAATTTTGCCGAATATAGCTGCCGATGAATCCTGCTGCGCCGGTAATTAAAACGCGTTTACGTGCCATGTTATTGTTGCTCCTTCTCTTTTGCTTCTTCCCAGATTAGATCTAATCCAGCCAGATCGTAGTCTTTGAAGGTTTTACCGCGTTGTTCAAGTGTCTCCTCCATTTTTTGGAAGCGGTCGGTAAACTTGCGGACCGCTTGGCGTAACGCTTCCTCTGCCTGCACCTCCAAAAAACGGCATAGGTTCACCACTGAGAACAGAAGATCTCCAATCTCCATCTCGATCTCCTCTGTATCCCCCTTTTTCACACTCACTTTGACCTCCTCGATTTCTTCCTCTAGTTTTGGGAGGACATCGGCGACAGTATCCCAATCGAACCCGACGCGGGCGGCTCGGTTCTGAATTTTCTGCGCTCGCAAGAGGCTTGGTAGGGATTCTGGTACGCCATCGAGGACGGATTTTCGATCTTCGTAGCCTACCTCGCTTCGCTTGATCGCCTCCCAATTCTGAAGCACCGTTTCGGTGTCTTTTGCATCGACATCGCCAAAGACGTGTGGGTGGCGGCGGATGAGTTTGTCCGTTATGGAACGGACGACTTCGTTGATGCTGAAATCGTTTTGATCCTTTGCGATCTGTGCGTTGAGCACGACTTGCAGGAGGAGGTCGCCGAGCTCTTCCTGTAGCTTGTCCGATGATTTCGCGTCGATTGCCTCGATCACTTCGTAGGTTTCTTCGATGAGCTCTGCTTTCAGGGTTTCGTGGGTCTGTGCTTTGTCCCATGGGCAGCCGTTTTCGCCGCGTAGGGTGGCGACGACTTGAACGAGTTGATCAAATAGTTCTTTGTGCATAGATGGTAGCCTCCGAGGGGTTGAGTATAGTGTATGTCGGTTGCTTGTGTCAAGGGGGAAAATGTTGTTGGTGTGGTAACAGGGTTACGGCACGCGGCGCGTGCCTACTACCTTAAAAGCAGTTGACGCAACCTCTGCGTGTTATGATGAAACGTGAAACGTGGTAGGTAAGAAGTTCATTGGGTTCATAAGATTATTTAGCCCCAGCGGGGCGACAGTAGGCACACGCAACGGTACAAGCCTCAAGCCCCAGCGGGGCGACATGTATGTAGCGTTCTAAGGTAATGGGAATCAATCACCGCTCACAGTGGATTGCCAAATCCACTGCACACCCGTAGGTCGGGCATCTTGCCCGACGCAATTGGTAGGTAACAGAGATCTGCGTTCCGTTTCTTGTTACTAAAGCCCAAAGGGGGCGACATGTTTATAGCACGGGCAATGGCACAGACCCCCAAGCCCCAGCGGGGCGACATGTATGTAGTGTTCTAAGGTAATGGGAATCAATCACCGTTCTCAGTGGATTGCCAAATCCACCGTACACAAAGATGGCTTGGATATATCTACACAGAAAACAACTGAGAATAATAGATGGACATGGAGCGAAGCATGGAATATACGATCGAAAACTGTCAGAAATTGGTCGATGAATGGATTAAAACTGTTGGGGTCCGTTATTTTTCGGAGTTGACGAATACCGCTATCTTGATGGAAGAGGTTGGGGAGATGGCTCGGATTATGGCGCGCCGGTACGGGGATCAGAGTTTCAAGGCATCGGATAGAGAGGTAGATCTCGCGGAGGAGATGGCGGACGTGCTGTTTGTGCTGATCTGTTTGGCAAATCAGACCGGGGTGGACCTAGAGGACGCTTTTCGGAAATCGATCGAGAAAAAGACGAAGCGTGACCGGCAGCGGCATCAGGAGAATCCGAAGCTGTGATACCGTTGCCGTGGTCAGGGAGCTAACATACCAACCTTTGGTAATAGTTAGTGAGGATATTGGGCCTTTGACTAGAGTGAGTCGCGATTCGGAGGGTACGCCCCCTACAGATTAAGTTCTATTTCTACCGCTTCGTCATAATTGACGCCATCGACATCAAAGCCGAACAGGTTGCGGAAACTGTGCTGCAGACCGTTGTAGTCGGAGATTTCGCGGAAGTTATCGGTGTTGATTTGCCCCCACCGTTCGATAATTTCGGCGGTGACATCGGCGCGGAGTTCCCGGTCGTCGAGTCGGATGCGGCGTTCAGCGTCGAGCGTTGGGGATAGGTCGGGACCGAGGTGTTCTGTGAAAAGCCGTCCCATCTGCGCGATTGGGTCCTCGTTGGTCCCTTTTGTGTCCATGATTTGGTTGAGGATGCTCATGTAGAGGGGGACAACTGGGATCGCCATTGATGCTTGTGAAACGATGGCTTTGTTGACGGAGAGGTAGACGTTCCCGCCGAGTTTGTCGGAGAGCGTTTTATCCAGCGTGTTGACGCGGGTTTCCAGATCCTCTTTCGCTTTTCCGATTGTGCCGTCGCGATAGATTGCCCATGTGAGCTCGGGTCCGATGTAGGAGTATGTTACCACCGTCGCGCCCTGTGCGAGCAGGTCTTCGGCTAACAGCGCGTCCGTCCAGAATTCCAGATCTTCGCCCCCCATCACGGCAACGGTATCGGTGATCTCCTGTTCGCTTGCCGCTTCAAGGGTAATGTCGGTGACCACCTCTCGGTTTAGGTCGATCGTCTGGCTGGTGTAGGACTGACCGATCGGCTTCAACACGGAATTATGCTCTGCGCCGGTGCGTGGATGGATCCGCCGTGGTGCTGCGATGCTGTAAACGAGGATATCGATCTTACCCATACTCCCTTTGATTCGATCGATTGTCTCTCGTTTTATATCATCGGAGAAGGCGTCGCCGTTGATGCTTTCGGCGGAGATGCCGTCCTGTGCTGCGAGTTGGTGAAGGGCGACGGAGTTATAGTAGCCGGCTGTGGCGGTCCGTTTTCCAGATGCCGGTCGTTCGTAGAAAATCCCTAGCGATTTCGCGCCGTAAGCCCAAGTGAGTGCGATGCGGGAGGCGAGTCCGTATCCGGTGGATGCGCCGACCACGAGGACGTTGGGATTGCTTTGTTTGGTTGTGGCGTTTGCTTTGATGTAATTTGCTTGGTTTTGTACGTTTTGATGACACCCGACTGGATGGGCGTTTGTGCAGATGAAAGCCTCGGATCCGAGGTTTAACGATTTCAACTGACATGGGTTTTCCTCTCTTTATTGGTTCATTGGTTCATTGAATTGTGAAACGTGATGCGTAAGGGAGCAACGATTTTTATTACGTATTACGCATTATTTGAAAGTGTCTAGCGGTTTATTCCCTGCTATTAATCATGACTGTTAAGGGTATAGAGAATGAAAGTCAATCCCGACATCTTCAAAGCGAATGATATTCGTGGCATTTATCCTGATGCGTTGGATGATGCGGTTACCTACGCGATTGGTCGCGCCTTTGTTACGCTGCTCAAGGTGAATGCGGTGGTTGTTGGGCGGGACATGCGTCTCTCCAGTCCGCCGATGTTCGATGCGCTGACCCAAGGATTGACGGATGGTGGAGGCGGATGTCCTCAACATCGGTATGGTCAGCACGGATCAATATTACTACGCCTGCGCAACCCTTAATCAGGCTGGCATAATGGTGACGGCGTCGCACAACCCGCCCGAATACGGCGGCTTCAAGATGGTGAAGCAGATGCCCGAAATCTTGGGTGGTGAGATGGTGCAAGCCCTGCGCTCCATCGTCGAAACTGAAGCCTTCGCACGACCGAGCCGCCATGGGAAAATGATCGAGAAGGTGCGGGACGTTGATCTCCCTGAAGGTTTTGCCGAAAAGGTTCTGAGCCTGATCGATGTAGATGCTTTGATGCCGCTGAAGGTGATAGCGGATACAGGCAACGGCATGGTCGGTCCCATCCTGCAACGGATTTACTCACGCCTCCCCACCGTTGAATTGACCGGCATGTATTTGGAGCCGGATGGCAACCTGCCGAACCGCGGTCCCGATCCGCTGAAGCCGGAGAATCGAGCAGGCGTTGCAGCGGCGGGTCGTTGCCGAAGGTGCTGATATCGGTCTTTGCATTCGATGGCGACGGTGATCGCTTCTTTGCGATCGATGATCGGGGTGAGTTTGTCCACGGCGATTTTATTGCTGCACTCGTCGGACAATACCTCTTGGAAAGCAACCCCGGTGCTAAGATATTGTATCCCCCTCGTGCTTCTCGTGCGGTGCGGGATTACATTACCGCTGCCGGTGGTATAGCCTTGGTGGAACGGGTGGGGCATTCCTTTATGAAACATCGCATGGTACGGGAGAACGCGCTCTTTGCCGGAGAGGGGACCGGACATTACTATTTCAGGGATTTCTTTTTTGCGGACTCCGGTATCCTGCCTTCTCTCATTGTTATGGAGATGCTCTCCAAGAAAGGGGCGACGCTTTCAGATCTGCTCAAGCCGTTGGAATCGACCTACTTTGTCTCTGGTGAAATTAACACGCGCATCTCGGAAGACCCAAAAGCTAAGATGGAAGAGATTGCTGCGACTTTTGGCAAAGCGGGTGCTGTCGAATGGATGGACGGAGTTTCAATTACCTTTGGCGATTTTTCAGTCCCCTCTTCATCGGGTCACAGATGGCGCTTCAACGTTCGTCCATCCAACACCGAACCCCTGCTCCGTCTCAACGTTGAGGCGACCTCAAGGGAACTTATGGAGCGGAAACGGGACGCGGTTTTGAAGGTGATTCAGAGGGGAGGCTAGTAGCAGCAGTCGCGATTCGGAGGGTACGTCCCCTACCACCCGCTTACCTCGAAACGTCGAAAGGGCGGGGCGACCTCGCCGCTAGGATTTCACCCGTTCCTTTTGCGTTGCTTAGGACTTACGTAGTTGAACGCTCAGAGTCTCCGTTCCGACCCTTCTAAGTCTCCGTTCCGACCCCCTAAGTCTCCATTCCGACCCCCTAACTCCCCCGCAAGCGGGGGAGAACTACAATCTGAAGTGCGTACCTCCTAATTACTATTCGATTTCGATGACCAACTCGACTTCGACGGGGATGCTGCCGGCAGTTGTACCATCCCAACCGCTGATCGTGCGTGCTTGCCGTTATCGCCGAACACCTCTACCAACAGATCCGATACCCCATTGACCACGGACGGCTGCTCGGTGAAGCTCGGGGCGGAATTGACGAAGCCGACCACTTTCACGACGCGCTTGACCCGATCCAGATCGCCGAGTGCATTTTTGAGTGTGGCGAGGAGGCATAAGCCAACCTGCCGTGCCGATGCATATCCTTCCTCGATTGTTAGATCTGTTCCCACCTGACCTTTGTAAAGGGGACCTTCGCCCCTGCCGGGTCCGTGACCTGATGTGAATATCAGGTTTCCAGTATGGACGGTTGTTACATAATTCCCTATCGGTGTTGCTGCTGCTGGCAGCTCAATGCCGAGTTCTTCCAGTCGTTTCTCTGCTGACATAACGGATGTTTCCTCCTAGGAAATAGGTGGCTCATGTTAAGAAATCGTACCACAGAAACTTGGTAGGGGTCGGGTCACCCGATCCCTACTGGCAAACGGGCGGGGTAACCCCGCCCCTACGGTTTATTTTCGTGCGTTACACTTTCATTTTACATAAGCCAATTAGATTAAATGAAATGCTGATAATGCAGTATAGCATAGTCGGTTGGACAGTCAATGAAACAATTTCTTTTCTCTTGTCCATCATGGTGTTGTGTGCTAAAATGCGTGGGACGTGAAACGAAGCTGATGGTCATTGGGATCAGGTGATTAGTGACATGGTTTATTTAGCCAGGGCGGATTTATATAGCACGCGCAACGGCACGAACCCTAAAGCCCCAGAGGGGCGACATGTGCTATGGCAGCTGGGATACGTGGTTCGTGATGCGTAATTGGTTCATTTAGCCCCAGAGGGGCGATATGTGTATAGCAAGAGCGAATCATCACACCCTAAAGCCCCAGCGGGGCGACATGTGTGTAGTAGTATTATCAGACAACTAGCAACTTGCGTTATAATAACCTAAGTTGCTAGTTTAGGACTTACACAGTTGAACGCTCAAGACCTTGTAGTTCGGCGATTTATCGCCGCTGGATACCGTTCCTAACGTCCGATGAATCGGGCAACTACAGCAGAGCCTTCCTACTGAAATGCGTAAGGTCTATAGTTGATAAACCAAGCATCAAAAACCGAGTTTTGTGTAGATAAGCACACGATTTAAGGAAAAATCTAACCCAAACCATCATCAAGGAGCGAGCAAGTATGGCAACCAAGATGCTAATAGCAGGCGTGCTGGCGATGCTGATCCCTAGCTCGTTGGTCGCGCAGGCGGTCTCCGGGAACCAAGACCCGCCCGGCCTAGACTGGCGACAGATCCAAACTAAGCGTTTCACGGTTATTTTCCCCGAAGCGATCACCACCGATGCCCAGCGGGTAGCCAATACGCTCGAACACATCTATGGCCCGGTCTCTAAAACGCTGCGGGGACCGCAAAAGCCGCTGGAAGTGGTGTTAACCAACCAAGCGGCTAAGTTTGGAGGCTTGGTCGCCTTGGCGCCACGCCGCAGCGTGTGGTTCAGCACTCCGCCCCAAAACACGGAGCTGCTCAACGGCGAGTGGTACGAACTGCTGGCGACCCACGAGATGCGCCACGTAGTGCAGTACGACCGTATGCGCCGGGGGCTCGTTCGCTTGGTAGGGGTGCTATCCGGCGAAATGGGTGAAAGTGTGATGGTTCACCTGTTGACGCCGTTGTGGTTTTGGGAAGGGGATGCGGTCGGAATCGAAACGGCGTTGAGCCAGACCGGGCGTGGGCGCAATCCCCTGTTCGCTCTTGACATCCGAGCCCTGCTTCTGGCGGGACAGCGCTACTCCTACTACAAAGCCTACTTCCGTTCGTACCGCGATTGGTACCCCAACCATTACCAGCTGGGGTATTTTCTGGCGACCTACGTCAAGCGCCGCTATGGTCCAGAGACGTGGGACAAGGTGCTAGGCAGTACCACTTGGGGATGGCACCCCTTCGCCTTTAGCCTTTCGCTCAAGAAACATACCGGTGCCCGTGCCCCCCAAATCTATGAGCAGACGATGGACGAACTGACCGAGCTATGGCAGACGCAGCAGAAAGATCTGCCCACAACGCCGGCGCGGGTGCTAGCCGGGCAGAACCGGTCGGGCATTTGGACCAACTACAAATACCCGCAACCGCTTGCCGATGGCAGCGTGCTGGCGAGCAAGAGCGGCTTGGCTGATCCGGCGACGCTGGTGCGGCTGCACCCCGATGGGCGTGAAGAGCGCGTGCGCTTTTACGACTCCCTCGGCGGTCTCCGCGCGGCCGGTGGCAAGGTGGCTTGGAACCGGACCATCCCGGATCGACGCTGGGGCAACCGCGACTATTCCGATGTGATGGTACTGGACATTGACAGCGGCCGGCTGCGCCAACTTACCCACAAAGCCAAGTTGTTCTCACCGGCTCCTTCCCCTGATGGTGCCCGCGTTGCCGCCATAGAATTTGGACCAGACCGGCGCTGCCACTTGGTGGTCCTGGAGACCGGCAGTGGCACGGAGCATGCCCGTTTCCCAGCCCCCGACGGGGTTTTCTGGCGTACACCGGCGTGGTCGGAGGATGGGCGCTATATCACCGTGGTGCGGCAGGACGGCAACGCGGCAACACGCTCGAACGCATTGACGCTGCCGATGGGCAGGGGCAGATCGTGTTGCCGCACACCCACACCGATATCGCCTGGCCCGTATTCTGGGGTTCCTACCTGCTGTTTGACGCATCCTATGCGGGCATCAACAATATCCACGCTGTCCACTTGCCAAGCGGGGCGCGTTACCAAGTGACCTCTCGACCGCTGGCAACCACCCACGCGGCGGTGGCTGGCGATTCGCTCCTGTTCGAGGACTACACCGTCGACGGCTACCGCATCGCGTCCATGCCCCTGGACCCGACAACTTGGACGCCGGTGGAGCAGGTCGCGGACCGTCGAGTGCGCTATTACGAACCACTGATCGACCAGGAGCAGGGCGGCAGCATGTTGGAGAACATTCCGCAGCAAGTCTACCCGGTGCACCGCTATCGGCCGCTAGGCCATCTGCTCAAGATCCACTCTTGGTATCCCATTATCTCGGGGCTGCCCTCCTCCCCGAACTACTCTCTCAATCTCCGGTCGAGTGATTTGCTCAATCTCAGCAACATAGGCAGCGGGGTCGAATACAATGGCAAACGAGAGAGCGTTTAGCGTTTTAGGCGATTTCAGCTTGGCGGCGTGGTATCCCATTTTCAGCGTGGGCCGTGGGGGCGCTGGGGCAATCGGGGCGGAACCTACGGGATCGAAGAAGAAGATGATACTGACGAAACCAAAGAGGAAGTGACTGACAAGTGGACTGAAAAAAGCGTGCATACCAGCGTCGAAGTGCCCTTGAATCTTTCCCGCGGTCCCTGGCAATCTTCCGCCCATTTGAGCGTAAAGGCGGCGTTCACCGAAATCACCGACAAGGACGACCCACGCCAACCCGATTCAGGCGGTGTGTTTGAAGAAAACCAGAGCGGACGCTTTGCGCCGATGACATACCAGCTAGCCTTCGATCGATCGCGCAGCAAAGCAAAGCGCGATCTAGCCCCAGCTTGGGGTCAGCACTTGCAGCTGACCTATCGCCACACACCCTTTGCGGGCGACTACGACGGCACCTTGCTGTCGGGACGGTTGGAACTACGCTTTCCCGGTCTGGTTGCCCACCACAGCCTACAGCTAGCGGGTGGTTACGAGTGGCAGGATCCCGCAGCTGCCGATGCCAATCCCTACCGCTTCGAGAGCGAACAGAGCCTTTGTCCGCGGCTACAACTACCACTACCACCGCCACTTCTATCAGGGGTCAGCCAACTATGCCCTACCACTGCTCTACCCGGACTTGCACCTTGGTCCGCTGGTGTACCTGCAGCGCATCAAAGTCAACTGCTTCTACGACTATGGGTTTGGCAAGGACGGCTCTCAGCGGACCACCTACCACACTGCCGGTGCCGAGTTGACTGCCAATTTCAACCCCTTTTCTTTATTCATTGCACTGGATATGGGCGTGAGGTACACGTACCGTTTTGAGGATGGGGGTTCGCGCTTCGGAGTGGCGTTTAATATGCCGGAGTTTTGAGCCGATACTGAGACTCGCCCGCTCCTCGCAGGGTTTGAGCGGTAGTATTTTGCTCCGCGGTGGCAGCATTATCATCGAGAAAGCTGAACAGGAGGCAGTGGGACAGGTCTATGGAACACACAACGTCCATAGTCCCAACGGAGCGATATATCTATAACATGCCGGGCTGGAGGCGTGATGCGTAATTGGTTTATTTAGCCCCAGCGGGGCGGTATGTTTATAGCACGCGCAAACACCACAAACTAAAGCCCCAGAGGGGCGACATGTGCTATGGTAGGTGGGAAGCGTGAAACGTGATGCGTAATTGGTTTATTTAGCCCCAGAGGGGCGGTATGTATATAGCACGCGCAATGGCACGAACCCTAAAGCCCCAGAGGGGCGACATGTGCTATGGCAGGTGGGATACGTGAAACGTGATGAGTAACGGTTCACTTAGCCCCAGAGGGGCGACATGTTTATAGCCCTGCGCAACGGCACGAACCCTAAAGCCCCAGCGGGGCGACATGTGCTATGGCAGGTGGGAAACGTGAAACATGAAAGGTGTTTTGTGACAAGCCTCAATCTCAGACCCACACACAAAATCATCAGAGATTACTACAAGGCGTTGGATCAGTTTGATCAGGTTGGTGCTACGCATGAGGGGGCGGTGCGATCGGCGTTCCAATCCCTGCTCCAAGGTTGTGCACGGCAGTTTGATTGGACGTTGTCCCTGAACATTCAATGCGAGTCCATCAAAACAGGCGGATTGTCGTTGACGGTGCCTTGATGGACAACTTCCGGCTGACGCACGGCTATTGGGAGGCGAAAGATGAGGACGATGACTTGCCGTCCGAAGTGGTACGCAAGTTTGAGGTAGGCTATCCCCGCGACAACATCCTTTTCCAAGAGCCGCACCGCGCCATCCTTTGGCAGAACGAGCGAGCAAAGGCTTGATGCTAATCTGAGGAACCCTGAAGAAACTGATAGGGACGCTCGAAACCTTCTTTCCCACCGTCCACCGGAATACACGGAATGGGAGGAGGCAGTATCGGAGTTCAGGGACAGGGTGCCCGCGCTTGGGGAGGGTTTGGCGGAACGCATCCATGGTGAACGGGAGACGAACCGGGCGTTTATCACCGCCTTTGCTGACTTCCATGCGAAGTGTCGTCAGTCGATTAACCCGAACCTCTCGGAAGCCGCCGTTGAGGAGATGCTGATCCAGCACCTGTTGACAGAGCGGATCTTCCGCACGGTTTTCGATAACCAAGACTTCATCCGTCGCAATGTGATTGCCAATGAGATTGAAAAGGTGATAGACGCGCTCACAAGCCAGTCGTTCAGGAGAGTGGGAGGGATAAGAGGCAGATGCAGAAAGTAGAAAATAGTTAAGAGGAAGCTAAACGAGGTGGAGGGGGAGGTGGTGAAAAAGACAGAAGCAGAAGAACGAAGTAGAATAAGAGGAAAGGAGGTGGGGCTAGAAGACAAGGTACCTCAGATTTGGGATACCGAGTAGGACGGAGGAAGGGGGGTGAAAGAAGGGGGCGGGGGAGAAAAAAGTCATGGAGCAAAGAGGATGACAGGAAACAGCCAGGCGAGGGGGTAGAAGAAGAAGACGAATAGGCGCAGGGGATGACGGAGCGGGGGGGATACAGAAAGAGAGGAGGAAGGGGAGGGGAGAGGAACTGACCGGGCGTGAAGAGCTGGGGAGGCCGTCACGATTTTCTGCGTCAACTTGACCCGTTCTATGTTGCAATCGAACGCACCGCTGCGACCATTGACGACTTTTCGCAAAAGCAGGGGTTTCTTAACACGGTTTATGAGCAGTTTTTTCAGGGTTATTCGGTGGAGGTTGCAGACACGCACGGGATTGTTTACACGCCGCAACCGATTGTGGATTTTATGGTGAAGGGTGTCGATCAGATATTAAAGGCAGAATTCAGTCGGTCGCTCTCCGATTCCGGTGTTCACATCATTGATCCGTTTGTGGGGAGACGGGAGGCAATTTAATCGTGCGGACGAAGCGTGAGATTCCATGGACCGCGTTGGCGGCAAAATCCCACTACGGAATTGCACTGCAACGAGGTGATGCTGCTGCCGTACTACATCGCGTCGATGAATATTGAGCATGAATTTTACGAGGCGACGGGGACCTATCGTCCTTTTGAGGGTATCTGCCTTGTGGATACGTTTGAATTGGCGGAAGACCGGCAGTTACTGCTACTCACATCCCGTCCGGCGGTCGTCCCGACCGGTGCCCCTAGGCGGCCCCCTGGGCCCCGGGCCCCCCCACAGGGCGGTCGGCCGCCAGAGGGGACGGGGACCGGGTCCCCGCGCCGGCGGGCTCCCCCGGTCAGCGGAGGCTGCGCTGCTCGCGCCGTCCTGCGAAAGCGCGCCCTCGGCGCTGGGGGCCCCCGAGTCGGGGAGCTGCCGCGCTCCGCTCACTTCCTATCGGCCAGCCACCTCGCGGGCGTGGCCGCAACCACGAGAGGTCTCCGCCTCCGGTCCACCTGCAAAATAACTAAAACAACCAAAACCAATGTATCTACACACAGATCGAGTACAATCCGCTCTCGACAAAACGAAAAACAGAGAAAAAAAAAACGAAAAAAAAAAAAAATCAACGACAAAAGAAAAACAAAAAATCAAAAAACAAACAAACAAAATCAAGAAACACAAAAAAAAAAAGGTAATATCCAACCAACGATGGAGTGCAACGGGGTTAAGGAGACCGATGTGGCGCCTGTGACTGCCACACAAAGAATAAAATCACTCTCCGACCCGTATGGGTCAAAGGCGATTCGGTGTGCATCGGGAGGCGCTGGGGATGGGAGTAATGAAATTGTCGCATTAGTAAACAACAACAGTTTTCTTCCGACGGTGTGGCGTTTGATGGAATGACGAAGCACCTCGAACAGGATTTACAAAAATTTACACAACTAACCTCAAAGGCAATGCCGAACTCCGGGGAACGCGCGACGAAAGAGGCGGTGGTTTAGGGGCGGGGTTAATATTTTTGATGACCAGATTCGCGTGGGAATTGGAATCAGTTTCTTCATCAGGAAAGCGAAGCGTGCAATCTGAGGAGACTGAGGTTTGGATTTACTCCATGACGACGATCTCAAAGCCGCGGTAAGCAGGAGAGATTTAACCAATGCGGTGACTGATACAGAACGTTCCGATTGAAACAGATGCCGATGATGCCAAGCACACATGGCTGACAGGAGGGCTCCACGCCGAATTTGAGACCTTTATCCAATGGGAACTCAGGAAGCGAAGGCGGCGAGGGGCGAGGCGCAGTGATAGATGTGATTTTAAGATTTACAGCGCGCGGCAGTCGTAAACAGCAATCGTGACGCGTGGGCGTATCAACTTCAAAGCAAAAGCGCAACTGGCTGAAGAACATGAGAGCGGATGATTGGAACCTATAATGCAGAGGTGATAGTGTGGACAGTCAGACGGAATCGGGACGAAAATGTTGATGATTTTATACTTACTGATGAGACGAAAATCAAGTGGAGTGGGGACTTAAATTAAAATTGAAAAGTGGAACAACTGCCGATTTTTCGGAGGAAAAGGTGAGGACGTCCCTTTATCGTCCGTTCACGAAATCAAATCTCTATTTTGATCGAGTGATGAATAATAGTGTGTACGTTTTCCCGTCTATCTTCCCTACACCTGAGACAGAGAGGGAGAATCAAGTGATTTGTATCAGCGGGTTGGGACACGATATTTTCAGATGTCAGATTGCCAATCATATCGTTGAACTAAAATTTTCAAATTCGTCGAATGGTGGAACCCAATGCTTCCCCTTTTACACCTACGACGAGGACGGGAGAAACCGCCGGGAAAACATCACCGATTGGGCGTTGGCACAATTCCGGGCGCATTACGGGGACAAGACCATCGGCAAGTGGGACATCTTTCATTATGTCTACGGTCTGCTCCACACCCGACAATATCGGGAGCGGTATCATGCAGGCGAATCTCAGGCGGACCGCTGCCGCATCTGCCATACACGCCGGACTTTTGGGAGTTCGCCAAAGCGGGACAACGGTTGGGGGAGATTCACGTCGGCGCTGAGTGAAGATGTGACGAGTGCATCATCGCTGGAGCCGTTTTAGTCGAGACGCCGGGAAAGCTCGCTCGATTGGCGTGTGGAGAAGAGTGAAGTGTCCAGAGACAGACGTACAGTACAAGCGATTGCCCTTGACGCTGACGGAGATACGGCGAAGGTGATGTATCGGTTGGGAAACTCGGTCGCGTTGGAGTGGGTGATAGATCAGTATCGCGTCAAGACGGATGAACGGAGCGGCATCGTCAATGACCCGAACCGTGCGGATGATGAGGAGTATATTGTCGGGTGGTGGGAAGGTGCATGCTGGAGTCGAGATCGGTGGCGCCGATTGCTTGTGTCAGGGGTTGCCGGACGTGGTGGATTGCTGCGGATTAACACGGCACATAGGGATATACCGTGCTGTGCTGAACGAACCGTTAGGCAGTAAAGACGTGCGATGTGGAGGTTATGTTATGCTTGAAGACGAGTGACGTCCATTTTTCGGAATCAACACGAGCACCCTGCTTTGGCGAGATACGATCGCAGATATGCTTAAATGTCATGTTATCAATGCGAGAATTCGCAAAACTCCTGAATATCATAAAGATTTCTGTGATTGTGTGTGGAGGAAAAACCAGTACATATACTAGCTGTCCTTAGTGCGATGAGTCAATACCCGGTGCTTTACAACATACTTTTGCAGGCTCGATAGGTGATGATTATCGGCTCCAGATTTCTGTGAACATGTGTGTGAAGATTTCCTTAGAAATGGCAAGGAAGAAGCAAATCTCTCTGAGCAGAGGCAGAAAGCCCTGTAGAAGCATTGCAAAGGGTATTTTCAAACAAACTTCACTTGATAGCCCGGAAATTGCGCAACAGATCCCATGACAGAAAACCACTTGATGTTAGCAATGGTATGTGTGCAGTATTTGTTAATGCTGTTGGTTTTATATTTTGACGATTATAAGACATGAGGAATGGACACCAAGTTATGCAGGGAAATCAGCATAAATGGATTTTCTACTAAAAAAGAGAAAATTGTTGTTGAAACTAAAATGACACGAAAAGGGTCGACTGATTAAAACAGAATAGGAAACAGTTAATTTTGACATTGAAGATATAAATAACATCCAGATTGAATACCTTAATTGCTTTATATATGACCCACGGGGACAAGGATAGCACAATTCTCATGACTCGAACGGAGATTTGCAAGTCAATCAAAGGGATGATTGAAGAATAATTATTGTTGAGCCTCCATAAAATACAAAAACCACAAAAACAAAAAAAAAAAAAAAAAAATATGAAATTCACCGCAGTTTACAAAAAAGTCCCAGAAGGATACATCGGATTTGTCCAAGAATTGCCCGGTGCTAACACGCAAGGCAAAACGCTTGAGAAACCAGAGCCAATCTCCAAAAGCATTGAAATGACACTAACGCAAATCCACTCCTTGCTGAAGAATATTTGAAAATCTGCATACAATGTCGCCCCTCTGGGGCTTAGGTGCGTGGGGGTTCGGCGGTTCTATAACATGTCGCCCCGCTGGGGCTAAATGAACCAATCCACTAATGAACCAATTATGTATCATGTTTCACGTTTTCCGCCGCCTCCGCTTAATTTGTTATTCAATGTTGTAGGTTGGGTGAACGGGAACCGTAAAACCCAACACCCCTGAACCAATGAACCAACACAGCCCCAGCGGGGCGACATGTTTATAGCACGCGCAACGGCACGCCCCAAAGCCCCAGCGGGGCGACATGTGTTGTAGAAAATATGAAACGTGATGCGTGAAACGTAATACGTGACGGAAGGAGATCAATGGAAAAATCAGATATTAAAGCGTTGACATTTGATTTGTTCGGCACAATTCTGGACCTAGGGGGGAGCCTGACACCCTACATCGCGGAGTTCCTAAAGGCGAAGGGTGCGGATGTGTCGGCGGATCGGTTTTGGGATCAGTGGCGGGCGCGGCAGCGGATTGAGCAGTATCAGGACACGCTTGTGATGTTGGGGCATAGCGGGTATCTGGAAACGGTGCGCCGGGCGTTCGTTTATACCCTCAACTTGAATGGGATTCAAACGTCGAGCGATGAGGTGAAGGATTTCATGGGGGCGTGGGATCAGCTCTCTCCGTTTCCTGAAGTGCTTCCGGCGTTGGAACGGCTTAAATCCCGTTACCAGTTGGTGATTTTGTCGAACGGCGATCCGCATTTCCTCGATCATCTTGCGAAGAATCGGGTGCGGTGGGATTTTGATGATATCATCTCGGTAACGGATGTCGGTGCGTTCAAGCCACACCCTGCGGTCTATCGTTATGCGGCTATCAGTCGGCTCCGGCTTGAGGTGGGTGAGTGCTTGATGGTTTCGGCGAATTCGTTTGATGTAATGGGGGCGAAGGTTTGTGGTTACAAGTCTGCGTTTGTCAATCGTTATGAGTTGCCGTATGAGGATTCGCCGTATTTGCCGGATGTGACGGTTGCGGATTTCACGGAGTTGGCAGAGGTATTGGTTCATTAGTTCATTGGTTCTGCTGTATCGTAGGGAACAACGATCGTTGTTCCCTACAACCGCTGTAACATGAATATATCAGGGAGGTGAGGAGATGATTGGAAGCCTACGAAGGGTTTCTTTACGTGAGGTTTGGCCCCATGAAGCACAAGATTTCACACCGTGGCTTGCGGAGAACATTGATGTGTTGAATAATGCGATTGACTTGTCGCTTTCAATCATAGAACGTGGACAGGCAGCGGGTGATTTCATCGTAGACCTCGTCGCGGAGGATGAATCGGGGAATCCTGTCATTATTGAAAATCAGCTTGAGCGGAGTAACCATGACCATCTCGGCAAGCTAATCACCTATTTGACTCAAATTGGTGCGAGAGCAGCTATCTGGATTGTCGCTGATCCCAGACCTGAACACATCAGTGCGATTTCGTGGCTGAATGAATCGTCTTCGGCTTCCTTCTATCTGTTGAAGCTTGAAGCGGTTCGGATTGAAGAGTCACCACCCGCACCGCTGCTGACACTGATTGTTGGCTCAAGTGAGGAAAGTCAAGCAGTTGGCGAAACAAAAAGAGAATTCACAGAACGGCACAGCCTCCGCCGTCGGTTTTGGACACAATTGCTAGAGCGAGCTAAAGAAGAAACTTTACTACATGCCAACAATTCGCCCAGCCAGAGGTCAGAAATATGGACAACAGTAAAAAGTGGGTTATTCTTTCGCTATGTTATCCGACAACGTGGATCTGGTGTGGAACTGTACATTGATAGAGGTAGGGATGCAGATAGCGCAAACAATGAGATCTTCGATACACTCGAAAAAGCTAAAGGAAAGATTGAGGAAGTATTTGGCGAACCGCTCGAATGGCAGCGACTTGAAGGTCAACGCTCCTGTCGAATTGGCAAACAACTGTCTCTGGGGGGCTACCGCGACGATGAGGAGAAATGGCAAGAGATACAGGATGCCATGATCGATACGATGATTCGGCTGGAAGAGGCGTTCAGACCTCATATTGACAGGTTACCGGCGTAATTTTATCATCAGAAGTTTAGTGTAGAGTCAGTTGTCACATGTCGCCCCTCTAGGGGCTTAGGTTATGGGGATTCAATATTTCTATAAACATATCGCCCCTCTGGGGCTAAATGAAGAATAACGGGTAATACGTAATGCGTAGGAAGAAACGGGACGGAGGTCTGCGTTCCCTACGAGTTCTCCACACTAGATCGCTGGAGTCGGGCAAGATGCCTGACCTACGGGGGTAGTGGGTTTTGATACACATTGTGCTCCTCTGGAGCGCGGTCGTTGGACATATCGCCTTTCTATAGACATATCGCTCCTCTGGAGCGAGGGGCGGAACGGAGATCTCCGTTCCCTACGAATTATCGTCGTTGGATTGTTTGAGTCGGGCAAGTTGAAAATCCCGATTTATCGGGGATGCCCGACCTATAGGTGTGTTTACGGATTACGGCATCAGGTTACGGCACACGGCGTGTGCCTACTACTTTAAGGAGGAATTGAATATGGCATTTCCATCACACGGTGTTACGCACCGTCCGACTGTTACTAGTACGCGGGGTATGGTTTCGAGCGCGCATCCACTTGCGAGTTTGGCGGGTGCGCGGATATTACTTCAGGGTGGCAACGCTTTCGATGCGGCGGTTGCGGTTGCGTCTACCCTCAATGTTGCTGAACCGTATATGTCGGGCATCGCTGGGTGCGGTTATATGCTGGTTTACCACGCGAAGGAGGACACAATCCAGGTCCTCGACTACATGGGAACCAGCCCCTATCAGGCGTCGCTTGACGCATATTCGGTGCCGGGGTCGAATGAGGTTGGGATCCGGGCGGGTATGATTCCTGCCGCGTGCGGGGGGTGGTTGGCGCTCCTCGATCGGTACGGCAGCATGGACCGTGCGGATATCTTCGCGCCGGCGATTGAACATGCGGACAACGGCTACGCTGTCACGGCGAAGAATGCTGAGTTTATGGCGGGTGCGGCTACGCGGTTCTCGTCAACGGGTGCGAAGATTATCATGTCTCGCGGACGGACACCGCAGCCGGGCGAGGTGTTGGTGCAGAAAGAGCTTGCCCAGACCTTCCGAAAGGTGGTTGAAGGTGGTGCAGAGGTCTTTTATCGCGGTGAGATTGCGAAGCATATCGCTCAGTTCTTCCAAGAGAATGACGGGTTGATCACGGAAAAGGATCTTGCGGATTTTCAGGTGGATTGGTACGCGCCGATCTCGACGACGTTCAAGGGTTTTGAGATTTTCTGTCCGCCGCCGCCGTGTCGGGTTTCAGTATCTGGAGACGTTCAATATTTTAGAGAACGATCCGCTCGGTGATATGGGGCATAACTCGGCGCAGTATCTCCATCTGTCTGATTGAAGCGATAAAGCTTGCCAGCGCAGACCGTGCGGAATATACCTGTGCGGAGAATCCGCCAATCACCGGACTGCTCTCTAAAGGCTACGCCGCCGAGCAACGGAAGCGGATTGGATACCGTGCGGGAGTCGGTGGCGGTGAGCGTTACACGAAGGATAAGCTGCCGAACGAGATTCTGCCGGGGAATCGCTGCCGAATGGATGAACGAGTGCACGACCCATTTCGATGTGGTTGACGGCGAGGGGAACGCGGTTGCTGTGACGCAGAGTCTCGGATCCGGTTTCGGCTCTGGTGTCGCGCTCGGTGAGACTGGGATGTTCCTGAATAACTTTATGAATTGGTTTGATCTCTTACCGGAGAGTCCAAACGCCATCTGGATCGCACAAACAGATCGAGATGTGTATGTCGCCGTGCCAAGTCTGGAAGGACGGGAAGCTGTTCGCGGCGATTGGTACGCCGGTAGTCACGGCGATCTTACAGACGACGGCGCAGATGGTGTTGAACCTGATCGAGCATGGCATGAATATCCAAGCGGCGATCGAGGCACGCGTGTACGGGTTGAAAGTGCGGGCGCTGCTGTGAGTATGGAGGGACGCATCCCCGCCGATGTCATAGCTCAACTTGAGGCGCGTGGGCATGAGCCTAACGTGATGCCTGACTGGACGGCTGGCGTCGGTGGCGGTCAGGGTATCGCGGTTGATCAAGCGGAAGGTTCGCTCATGGGTGGTGCGGATCCGCGGCGCGATGGGTATTCGATTGGGATCTGAAACGTGATGTGTGAAACGTTGCGTGAAAACAATTTGTTCATTGGTTCATAGTGCCCAATCTACGGAACTTATACAAAAAGAAAGTGCAAAACGCTGAGAAAATTGTAGGGGCGGGGTTTCCCCGCCCGTGCTTGCCAGTAGGGTCAGGGTGACCCGACCCCTACGAAGTTTCTGTGGCACGATTTCTTAAAATGAGCCAACATCTTAATCTTATTGGTTTCTGATTTCACCATTGTGAATGGAGGTAAGTATGAGTACGCTGATTATTGCGGTCTTGAGTTTTTTCGGGTTTATCGTCGCCTATCATACCTATGGGCGGTGGTTAGCCAGAAGATCTTTAGGATTAACCCGGAGGCGCAGGTGCCGAGCCAAGAATTGCGGGATGATGTGGACTATGTTCCGACGAAGAAGGAGATTATCTTCGGACATCATTTCACAAGCATTGCAGGCACGGGACCGATTGTTGGTCCCGCGATTGCGGTTTTTTGGGGCTGGCTGCCGGCGCTGCTGTGGGTTGTCCTCGGCTCGATTTTTATCGGTGCGGTGCATGACTTCGGTGCGTTGATGGTCTCGCTCCGCAATCGTGGACAACGGTTGGCGACATCGCGGGGCGGATGATCACGCCGCGAGCGAAGTTGTGTTTTAGCCATCTTATTCATGGCGTTGACCGTTGTTTTGGCTATCTTTGGTCTGGTCATTGCGATCATCTTCGCGCTCTACCCGGAGTCGGTGCTTTCGGTCTGGATCGAGATTCCGCTCGCGGTTGGCATCGGGTTTGGATCTATCGGCGGGGTGGAAATATCCTGATCCCTTCCATCATCGCGCTGGGATAATGTACCTTGCGATGGGGGTGGGCGCGTATCTGCTTCCGATTGACATTTCGGCGTGGTTTGGCATTCCGCTGTTAGGGCATACATTTGTGAACGCAGTGGTCATTTGGACACTGGTCCTATTTGTGTACTGTTTTATTGCGTCTGTGCTCCCGGTCTGGACACTCCTGCAGCCGCGTGATTTTATCAATAGCCATGAGTTGATTGTGGCACTAGGCCTGCTGATTGTGGGGCTGGCTATTGCGGGTTTGACGGGGAGAGCGGATCTCTTTGCATCTGCACCTGCGATCGCGCCTGATATTCCGCCCGATGCGCCGCCGATTTGGCCCTTCCTGTTTATCACCATTGCCTGTGGTGCGATCAGTGGATTCCACTGCATGGTGAGTTCTGGCACCTCCAGTAAGCAGGTCGCTTCGGAGAAAGATGCGCAGTATGTCGGCTACGGTGCGATGCTACTTGAGGGTGGACTCGCCGTGATCGTCATCCTCGCGTGTTGCGCCGGGATTGGTATGGGGCTTTTTGAACGGAGTGGAACGGGCGCGAGCTACGCTTTTCAGCCTGTGATTAGTTCTGAGACGGGGCAACAGATTCGGTATCAAGAGGCGTGGCGGACGCGCTATGCTACAACCGAAACGGTGACGAACCCCGATGGCACAACGCGGACGGTCGGCGGCTGGGCGGGTCACAGTCTTGCCAAAAAGGTAGGTGCTTTGTGGAGGGCGGTGGGAACTTCCTCTCAAGCGTCGGTATTCCGCTGAAGATGGCGATCGCAATCATGGCGGTGTTGGTTGCAAGCTTCGCGGCGACGACATTAGACACTGCGACACGATTGCAACGCTACGTGATCCAAGAACTCGCACAAACTGTGCAGATTAAACCGCTCACCAATCGGTATGTGGCGACCGGCGTCGCTCTGTTCTTGGGGGGTGCGGTCGCACTGATGTCGGGACCCAATGGGCCCGGAAGTGGTGGTTTGATTTTATGGCCCCTCTTTGGTGCGGTGAATCAACTGTTGGCGGGGCTCGCTTTTATGGTGACGGTATTTCTATCTGCTACGACGGAATCGGCCGATCTGGTTCGCGGTGATTCCGATGGTGGTGATGTTGATTATGCCGGCGTGGGCGATGCTCTGGCAGATGTTTAATCCCGATACAGGATGGTGTTCACTGGGAAAGTACCTGCTCTTTGCGTTCGGTATTGCCGTTGAAACGTTGCAGGTGTGGATGATTGTTGAGGGGTTGATTACGTTGCGACGGCGCGTGGGAACTATCCGGAACTTCCGCCGCTACACCCACAACAGCAGCAGCCAGCTAGTTAGCGGGGAAGCAGGGAGGTGAGTCATAGCATAGTCAGCTAACACTAGTCCCGATGGGCTTTGACGTGTATCACTGTGCCCCTTGGGGCTAGAAGTTTCGGTCTGTCGTAAGAAAGACGAGATTGCGTCTACACAGATAAATTTGGCTAAGGATCAAGTACCCTTACAGGGTATAGAGGAGGTTTGTGATGCAAGATCAATCGCTTCGGTTTCTTGTGGTTAAAGCACATCCACACGATTTTACTCACTGTGCTGGCACTTGCGGCATTCATGCTGCCCAAGGGGACTCCATCACAGTTGTCAGTATGACCAACGGGGTCGGTACGCATAATGAGAAGCTCCATGACGAGCTGCTCAAGCCGGAGGCAGAGCAGGATCCTGAGATCATCAACCAAGTGCTGATGATTACGCCAGGATCAAAGAGGTCGAGTTTCGTAAGGTCTGCGCGATTTTCGGGGTGACGGATGTACGGATCCTTGATTTTCCTGATAAACCGTTCCATAACACGCCGGAGACGGTGGAGGCACTGCGACAGATTATCTATGATGTGCGTCCGGATGTGTTAATCACGCAGAGACCGCACCTGAGTGGACGTAACGCTATGGCTTCTGCTGCACACAACGATCACGATGAGACGGCGTTTGCCATTTTGGAGGCGCAGGGGTTGGCGGGAACGCCTGATTACGGCAGCCGTCAGAGACCTCACACGATTGCAGCGACCTATTATCCCGGTGTCTATTACATGCCAGACGAGATTGACTTCTATGTGGACATTTCGGACTGGAAGGAGCAGCGGATTCAGGCGGAAATCCTTTTCAGCAGCCAAGGGCACACCGAAACCTTCGCCCGCAAGCGGATTGAGATCCATACGGGCAATGCGGGCTGGTCGGCGGGGACGCAATATGCAGAGGGATTTGTCCGCGCTGCCCCGGAGGTTCTATCGCGGATTCATGTGCCGGAAGCTGCTTTGCGGCGGGCTTCGGAGCCGCGTCAAAATCACCTGAAGCGTATTGCGGGTGAACTTGATGAGGGTTGATTATAGTGAATTAGAGAAATAGGTAGACATTCACCAATAACCCCGACCCTAGCGAAGTTTCCAAAGTCCCCCTGAACCCCTCTGATAAGAGGGGAAAGACAAGGGAGAAGATCCCCTCTCATCTTCTCCCCTTGTCAGGGGAGTTGGGGGATTTAGGGGGTTGGCTGTGCATTGGGAGTATCTAATTAATTCTAAAAATCCACCATAGTTCATTGGTTCATTAGTTACTGTTCAACCCAACCTACGATGCTGGTTCATTGGGGGAAACTTGAGATGCGGCTGATTTTTGATGGACATTTGGATTTGGCGTTGTTCGCGCTTGCGCACAATCGAGATCAGACCGAATCGGTTGCACAGATCAATGCCCGCGAGGTTGGTATGACGGACGCACTTGAACGGGGTGGGGCAACTGTCAGTCTGCCGGAGATGCGTCGTGCGGGTGTGGCGGTTTGTCAGTCTTCCATATCGGCGCGAGCGAAGCGCGAAGTCCAGCCAGTTACAGGGCACCGACGGATAGACCTCGACTACGGTACGCAACGGATGGCTTACGCTTGGGCGCAGGGACAGTTGGCGTATTACCGAATCCTTGAAGGGCAGGGAGAGATAAAACTGATCCGCACGTCCGGCGAGTTGGACGCGCACTGGGGTGCTTGGGAGCAGGGCGGTGATGAGAGCACCCCTGTTGGAGTTATCCTATCCATGGAGTGTGCCGATCCGATTGTCGAACCGTCGCAGGCGGAGGCGTGGTGGGAGGACGGGCTGCGTAGTGTTATGTTGGCGCATTTTGGGTTCAGCCATTATGCAGCTGGCACCGGTGTGAGTGGGCCCCTGACGCCGAAGGGGATTGAATTGCTCAAGGAGTTTGAACGGGTTGGGATGATCCTTGACTTGACGCATCTGTCCGATATGAGTTTCTACGAAGCACTTGATCGTTTCAATGGTCCTGTGATTGCCAGCCACAATAACTGTCGTGCACTGGTTCCCGGTGATCGACAATTTTCCGATGAACAGATCCAACGACTCATTGCGCGTGGTGCGGTGATTGGTGCTGCCCTCGATGCGTGGATGCTCGTCCCCGATTGGGTGCATGGCGAATCGTCGACGGAGCATGTGAAATTGACGACGGTGGTTGATCATATAGACCATGTCTGTCAACTGGCGGGGAATACGCTGCACGCAGCGATTGGCACGGATACGGGTGCCACGTACCACATGCCATCTGACTTCAAGACAACGGAGGATTTGCGAAAGTTGGAACCGATTCTCGTGGATCGTGGCTACAGTGATGCGGATATCGACAACATCTTTCACGCCAACTGGCGTCGGTTCTTCCGTCGGTGGCTGCCTGAATCGTCTGCCTGTTAGCACTCGGAAAAAATGAATATTGTTGATCTCTTTTGTCAAGGGTGGTATAGTAGCGCAGATTGATGCCTACCGCCCCACTAGGACTTTGGGTATTTGGGGCAAACACGCTTTGCTATACACATAGTGCTCCTTTGGAGCACGGGCATCAGAGGTATTGGCATACTATAGACATGTCGCTCCTCTGGAGCAAATTGAAAGGATAGAAATACATGACAGGTAATCAAGCAATTGCTAAGATTCTGAAAGCTGAAGGTCTCGACTGGTTCGCCTGCTTCCCGCACCATTCGCTGATAGATGCGGCTGCCAAAGAGGGATTGAGACCGATCCTCACGCGCCAAGAGCGGGCGGGTGTGAATATGGCTGACGGGTACAGTCGCATTATGTCTGGGAATCGCATCGGTGTCTTCATGATGCAGGACGGTCCGGGCGCGGAGAACGCCTTTGGTGGCGTCGCGCAGGCTTATGCCGATTCGGTGCCGATACTGCTCCTGCCCGGGGGACCGCGCCTCGGGAATGTGGGAATGCACCCGGGCTTCGTTGCGCACCGGAACTACGGTGGGGTTACCAAGTGGACAGAATACATCAGTCAGGCGGACCGCATCCCCCAGCTGATGCGGATGGCATTCACTCGGCTAAAACATGGGAGGCCGGGACCGGTGCTCTTGGAGATTCCTACAGATGTTGCAGAGCAGGAGCTTTCGGACAACGCCTTTGACTACACGCCGGTGCAGGTACGCAAATCGGCGGCGGATCCCGATGATGTCCGTGATCTGGTGACCGCGCTGCTCAAAGCGTCATGCCCTGTTATCAGTGCGGGTAGAGGCATACTATACGCGGAAGCGACACAAGAGTTGGTAACGTTGTCGGAGTTGACGAACATTCCGGTCATGACGACGCTACAGGGCAAGAGTGGCTTCCCTGAGAACCACCCTCTGGCGTTGGGCACGGCAGGGGGTTCCGGTACTCGGATGGCGGGGCATTTCCTGAAGCAGACGGACTTTGTCCTCGGTATTGCAACTACCCTCAGTGGCGGTTATAGCCCCCGAATGCCTGCTGGTGTCACCCTCGCCCAGATTACCAACTCGACCGATGATCTTAACGTACATTATCGGTTGGCTTATGGTGCTGTCGGAGATGCCAAGTTGGTGCTGCAACAGATGATTGAAGAGGTGAGCGGCAGATTGGTGAGCAGCCGAGAGCCGATGTCAACGGCGTGGTGAACGAGATCCGCAAGGTGAAAGCGGAGTGGATGGCAGAGTGGCGTCCACGGCTCGAATCGGATGAAGTGCCGATGAACGAGTATCGCGTTCTCAACGAACTTCACAAAGCCGTGGATGTGTCGAACACCATCGCCACCCACGATGCAGGTTATCCGCGGGAACGGATGTGTCCGTTTTGGTTCACCGATACCCCAAATACCTATATCGGTGGGGCAAGTCGACACAGTTGGGCTATGGACTGGGGTTGGCACTGGGAGCGAAGGTGGCCGCGCCTGAGAAGTTGGTTATCAATGTGATGGGAGATGCCGCTTTCGGTATGGCTGGCTTGGACATTGAGACGGCGGTACGATCTGAGATCCCGATATTGACTGTAGTTTTGAACAACGGTATAATGACTCACTACAACCAGAATATGCCGTATGCTTCGGAGCACTGGGACAGCGACAAGTTGTCCGGGGATTATGCCAAGGTCGCCGAGAGTTTGGGTGCCTTTGCCGAAACGGTTGTGACACCGGACCAACTGCCCGGTGCGATTGCACGTGCCATAGCCGCTACGAAGGAGGGACGCCCTGCCCTGCTGCAGACGATGACCTGTGGGGAGGAGACGGTCTCTCAGTATCAGGTTTCTTAGTATTAACAGTAGCTAATAAAAGAAGGAAGAGGCGCATTCCGCACAATGGGGTGCGCCCAAAAAAACAGGGATTACGGTTAATCCAAAAGCGGAAAACGAGAGTGAATGATTTTCATCAATATCGGTTTGTGCGTTTGGGTTCTGAAAGGAGAGTCCGGACGCAGATTCGCCGGTTTTTCGTAGATAAAAGTGGAGAGAAACGAAAAAACGAGTATTTCCTTTAAGCGTTCAACTGGGTGAACCTATTGAGGAAGACAAGGAGGACGAATCATGGATTTTTCGACGTGGTCGCCATCATATACTATGATGGCGATTTTTGACGGCTGGGCGTTTATTGGACAGATTGCGGTCTTTTTATACTGTACAGGACGATTGGGAAAACGACTGAACAAGCAATCGGACGGACTGTACAGAAGTTACGCAACACAGTTGGAAGGTCGGATAGATAAGGGAATTGATGACTTCAACCAACCGGTCGTAGGCATCCGAAAAGAGCTCAGTGATGTCCGAATCGCAATCAGCAAAATGAACCAGGATCCCATTGAATACCTGACACATGACAATCAGGGGTTGGAGCATAGACCTGAGCCACGCAAAAGGCACAACACAGTTTAGTCTGAAGGCTAACTAGCAACAATCCCAATGCTTTAGCTTTGGGTCCAACACGGTAATTTTGTCTGATTTTCTTGGCAAAGTATGGTATATTGTCTCGTCTTCAGTAGGGGAATGTCGCTCTACCGCTTGGTAGAGTCCCCTACACCCTACGACATAGGAAACGATAAACGGAAGACAACCCCAATGTTAAAAACTCATAAGATAGCGTTAGATCCGAACAACGTTCAGGCAACTCAATTTGCTCAACATTGTGGTTACGCCCGTGTTGCCTACAATCATGCTTTAGCCGATTTCAAAGCAGGTTTAGCCAAAGGGGATTGGCACAGTCATATAGACCTTCAACACCGCTTTAACGCTGTTAAATATGATAAGTACCCATGGGCTAAGGATATGTCGCAAACCGTGTCGAAATGCGCTATCTACAATAATCTCAAGGACGCTATTGGTCGTTGGCAGTTAGGTCAGAATCGTTTTCCCAAGTTCAAGAATCGGTTCCATGGTCAGAGTTACCAAGCCGTTGCAGGCAAAGGAGAAACCCAAGTCGAAGGACAGCGTATAAAACTTCCCAAAATTGGTTGGGTCCGCTTATGTGAATCCCTTCGCTTCCTTGGTACTATCTGTAAGGTCGTTATCTCTAAGCGTGGACACCGGTGGTTCGCTGCTATTGTTGTGGATACATTCAAAGCCGATTCTATACCTGATATTCAACAACACCCCGTCGTTGGTGTGGACGTAGGTATCAAGCACTTGGCGGTCACGTCTGAAGGTGTGTACTACGAGAATCCGAAAGCCTTAAAGCGTTACGAGCGCAAGTTAAAACGGTTGCAACGTCAGTTGAGTCGAAGGCAGAAACGTGGTCGTAATTGGCATAAGACCCAAGCGAAACTTGCTAAACTACATTACCGTATCACCTGTATTCGACAAGACGCCCAACATAAGGCAACAACGGCTATCGTCAACGGTGCGAGTCGTATTGGGATTGAGTCGCTAAATGTTGCAGGTATGCTTAAGAATCATAGGCTTGCAAAGGCGTTATCAGACGCTTCGTTGTCGAGTTTGCTTGCCATGCTAAAATACAAGGCAGAACGGATAGGCGTAAAGATTGTAGAAGCAGATACCTTCTACCCATCTAGTAAGACTTGTTCAGCTTGTCATGTGATAGATAGTAACCTATCCCTATCAGATAGAACCTACCATTGCAGTGTGTGTGGTCATACACAAGACAGAGATCTCAACGCTGCGATAAACCTGAGAAACGTCGCCATGGGACACACGGAGACGTAAAACGCTTGTGGAGAGATGGTAAGACCTCGGTTGTCGGGGCACGTCCCGTCGAAGCAAGAAAATAGCATGGAGATGCTAATGTCTGCCAATAAGTCTATTAAGAACCCCAAAGATTTAGCTTGGGGAACAGTCAGAGGTGGGATTTAATTTGTCAGTTCGTATATTCTTACTCTTGTTCGTTTTCCCTTTTGCAATAATTGCGTGTGGCACCTTACAGGATCAGCCGACGATCGAGCAGTATAATCAATTTGCAATTAAATCGGCTGAGTTGCAGCTTTGGAGTGAAGCGATTTTCCGCTGGCAGCATATTTTACAGATTGAGCCGCAAAATGCGAAGGTGCACAACAATTTGGGTGTCGCTTACGAAGCGGTAGGCAAGATCGACGAAGCGATCAAAGCGTATGAGCGTGCGACAGAATTAGAACCTGAGAATAAGTTTTATCGCTTCAACTACAGGAAATGCCGGATGCAAGTCCAGCGCAATCGTGTGAAGCCTCCAGCTGCGGAAAAAGAGGATGTACCAGATCAACCCGGACTAGATCAGGATTCAAAGCAACCCGAATCTTAAAAGGAACTAATGAACTCAAATCAACCAATTAACCAATTAACCCAAATCCAGAGACTTCCACTCATCGTTACAAATACTGCCGATGCTTTTATGCTTGGGAGTGTATTGGGGGTGTGCGTCCTCGGTAACGCGAGTCCCGATCAAAATTCAGGTTGAATCCACAATTGATGTTACCAAGTATTCAGGCTTTGCTGTGCTACCGTTTATTCAAGCGAAGGCTTCAGGGAGGCAGCGGATAGCATCTTCCGACGAAACAGGGGAGGAGATTGCCTCCTTGATGCGAATTGGATTGGGGCGGAATCAAAACTTGGACATTGTTAGCACACAGGATACGCTGCGGCTATTTACTGATGAAACGGCTGATGAGGATCTGTTGGCGGATGTGTCAGAGTTGGTACGTATTGGCGAGTATTTTGAAGTAGATGCAGTCATCGTTGGCAGCTATGACTTCTTTGCGGTGAGCCAGCCGAGACGCCACTATGGGGAACGTTATTCCAGAACGCTTCAACGGTATGTCACCGACTACCAAGATTACCTTGAAAAGACCTACCTCCTTTCGTTGAGGGTTGTAATTGCTAGTGTGGATACAGAGGAAATTATACAGGATGACACGTATGAACGGCGTGCGTTCCAAGCACATAGTGTTAGTTCATTCTTGATCTCAGAAGTTATGCCGCATCAAGGTGTCCTAAAAAGTTTAGTACGACAAGCGATTTCGGAGTTCACCCAACAAGTTTCACCGCACTACGAACAAGAAGAAAGGTTTTTGATGAGATGATGAAAACCGATCACGGATTAAAAATGCAACGCAAGAGCGCGAAGACGCGAAGGCACGATGAAAACTCTGAAAACGGGAGATTTCTGTCTCGTTCTCTCGTCGTCTCGTTTCCTCGTCCGCTCGTTTTCTCCCTTTCTCTCCTACTTGTTTTTTCGCTGTCCCTTTTCCTTTCGGTTGGCAGCGGTTGGGCGCAAGGTTTTGGTAAGAATAAGGTCACGGACCAAGATTTTGCTTGGCTGATTCACCGGACAGAACATTTTGATATCCACTACTATCCGGGTGAAGAACAGTTAGTCTCCAACATGGCGGACATCGTTGAAGAGGCTTACGAAAAACATAGCGAGGATTTTGAGCACGAACTCAAGGATCAGACGCCGCTCATCTTATATCAATCACACAAAGATTTTCAAGAGACCAATATTACGTTGGCTGAACTGCACGAAGGCGTTGGCGGGTTTGCTGAACTCTTTAAGCGACGCATGGTTATCCCTTTTACCGGCTCAATGTCTGCATTTCGTGAGGTCATCTTTCACGAACTGGTTCACATCTTTCAGTATGACATCATCTATCAGAAACCCGCCGGGCGTTTTTATAGCGGTGAGTTTCTGTATAGCCCTCCAATCTGGTTTATGGAGGGGACAGCGGACTACTTCGGAAACGATAATGATGCCGTTGGCGAGATGGTATTAAGAGATGCAAGCATCGCTAATCAGGTGGTTCCGCTGACGCGGCTACAGGATTTTCGCATACTCGGATCGCAGGTATTTTTGGGATATAAGATAGGGCAGTCTGCTATCGCATATTTTGTTGAAACGTATGGACGGGATAAGGTTGGGCAGGTCATGCAGGAACTGCGCCATATTCGTACCAAGGATCTCAGCCAAGCTTTCCAAAACGTGATTGGCGTTGATCTTGAACAGTTCGATAAAGAGTGGCGTTTGACGGTGCAGAAAAAGTATTGGCCCATGATTGGGCACAAGGATATGCCTGACTCAATTGCCAAGAACCTGACAGAGAAATCGCGCTATTCGCATAACGTGAAACCGATCTGGTCTCCCAGTGGTGACCTTATTGCCTATATCACGGGTAACGATGGATTTGGTGAAATTGTCCTTGCGTCTGCTAAGGACGGCAGCCGCTTAGAGCGCATCAGCAAAGATTTTTTCGGGAGCAAATATGAAGAGATTCGGAGCGACGGCAGTGGGTTAGCCTGGTCCCCGGATGGCGACCGTATCGCTTTCATCGCCAAGTACCGCGAATCAGAGTATCTGCTTGAGGTGAACATTATCAGCAAGCGATTGGAACGCCGAATCAAGCTCGACTTAGACGCTGCCGGCTCACCGAGCTATGATGGCAGTGGTGAGCGGATTGCTTTTTCTGCGCTAAGTGGAGGACAGACCGATCTATTTATTATAAACCTAGCAACAGAGGAGTTGATACGCCTGACAAACGATTCCTTTGACGATGGCAATCCCTCATGGCATCCAACGAAGGAGGAGATTGCCTATGCCTCGGAACGCGGGGGCAAGTACAAGCTGATTATCATTGATGTCAACAGTCGGACATCACGACAGTTGCCGCATGGTGAGCATAATGCGGTTGGTCCCCGCTGGGCACCCGGCGGTGAGGAGCTGCTTTTTTGTGCGGATATAGGTGGCGTTTATGACCTGTGCACCGTGCGGTCAGACGGCACAGACCTGACGCGTTTGACCAATATTATTACCGGCTGTTTTAATCCAAGTTTTTCACCGGACCGTAAGCACATCCTGTTTGGTGCTTACCAGTCGGGGAAGCAGGATGTGTATGTCATGGAGGTTGAGAAGGCACGTAATGAAAAGATTGAGATATCGCCTTCTGAGTTGGAGCCGGTTGTGGTACAGCCTGCGGAAAGGAAGCAGCGCCGAATTGGGCACCGGAAGTACGGCACGAAAATTGGCTTAGATGCTATCTTCACCAACTTTAGTCTCGGTGCTGACGGTTTGCTGCGCAATTCGACAGAGCTTGTCGCAAGTGATATGATGGGGAACCATCGCTTAGGGTTGAGTGTTCAGAATCAGTCAGGCTTTCTTGCTCCGGACTTCATTGCCCAGTACGGTTCCCTTGCGCGTCGTGCGGATTTTGGTGTGTCTCTCTTTAACTTTCATGAGTATCACCTGTTGGGGACAACCCGGAATCGTCGTCGCGTCTCACAACGTTTAACGGGAGTTGCTAGCTCTGTCATGTATCCGTTCAATCGGTATCGTCGCATGGAGCTACAGTTGTTGACGTATTCTACCCCTTACGCTTTCAGATTCGAGACAGAGCGCGAAGATAATCGTGGGCTTCTAATGCTCGGAACGCTCTCTCTCGTTAGCGACACGACGCGCTGGCAGATATTCGGTCCTCAAAGCGGTACCCGTTATAACCTCACCCTTGAGAAATCGTATCGCGCGACAGGCAGCGACCTTGAGTTAACCAATCTCGTTTTTGATCTCCGCCGCTACTTTAAGCTTGGCAGACGTTCTACCTTTGCGACCCGTTTGCTGCTCGGTGGAAGTTTCGCAAGAGACAAGTCGCTGTTCTATCTCGGTGGCATTGACACGCTACGTGGCTATAATTATGAAGAACTGATTGGGACGCGGATGGGGTTGCTGAATTTTGAGATTCGGATCCCATTTATTGACGAACTTCGTTTCGGTTGGCCCTTTTCATGGGCGATCGGCGGCATTCGCGGGATTATCTTCGCTGACTTCGGAACGACCTGGTCGGAGGAGGAGTTCAACTCTAAAAACCCCTACCGCCTGCTTCGGCGTGACGGCAATCGGCTTCGCCTTGATGATGCCAGAGGTTCAATTGGCCTTGGACTTCGATTGCAGCTTGGCTTTTTCTCCCTCGACTTTGACGTGGCACGCCGCACCGATCTGGCTAGTATCGATCCGGAAACGACGTTCCATTTCGGTTTGGGGCAGGCATTTTAGCTCAGAAATTCACTGAATTTACTACACGCTAGGCACTCTAGCTCACTCTTAATTAAGAAAGGAAAGTATGCAACCAAACTTGAATCGATTCATTATTGTTGCTGTTGTTTTGGCGGTAATTATTGGCGGAGGCGCGCTCTTCGTCAAAATCTATCCTGACCTGCTCTGGTTTGATATGGTCGGTTACCTCACCATCTACAAGACAGTGCTACTGACAAAAATAGGGCTGGGGATTGGCGTCAGTGGTTTCTTTCTTGGCGTGACCCTCATCAATCTCTATCTCCTGTATCGCTTTACCCCATCTCGGTTGAGTCCAACGCTCGTCGAAGCGATCCCGCTCGAAGGTATGCCCGATTTTAACCTCCGGAAAGCTGTCTATGTGGTACTTACACTCTTGGCAGTTGGAGGGAGTATTGTGGGCGGTTATGCCTCGACAGATTATTGGGAGCAATTTCTCCGCTATTCAAACGCCAGCAATCTTTCCTTCCAATCCGCGACATCGCTCGATGCACCGGCAAATCGAGATGCGACAGATGTCCTTATTTCTGAATTGGAGCATAGTGCGAAAGGGCTTAGAGTAGGAGATGAAGTTACAATCGAAGAAGGGGATAGCAATCATACAGCACAAATCCGCTCCATCAGTCCGGGCGGGGATGAGAACGTCAAGATTGCACTAAGCCAAGGGCTTAGTTTCGATGCAACCGAAGACGCGGTTTTGGTCGCAGCCGCCCGGGATCCAATTTTCAATAAGGATGTTACCTACTATGTTTTTCGGATGCCCTTAGAACGGCTGATTTGCGGTTATCTCTTCGGTCTATTTATGCTGGCTACCCTTTTTACGGGGGTGATTTACTTTTTTCACGGGTTACTTATCAATGAGGATAACCGCTTTGCACCGCCGCAGCGTGTCAGGACCCATCTGTTCATACTGATTGGGTTTACGCTGCTGTGTCGTGCATGGAATTACCAGTTTGTGATGTATGACCTGCTCTACAAGACCAACGATGTTGTGCGGGGAGGGGGCGGTTATGCAGCGATACAGGCACGGCTGCCTGTGTTATGGATACTGCTCACGCTTACCGTCATTTGCGCGTTGATTTTCTTCATCAGCATTTTTCTACGGCGTATCTCCATCGCTGTTGGAGGCATCATTGTACTTCTACTTGTTGCTTTTATGGGACAAGCCTATCCCCGTATCGTTCAAAACCTGAAAGTTGAACCGAGCAAGCAGGAACTTGAGGGAACGTATATCAACTACAACATCAGGGCGACACTGCACGCATATGATCTGGAGGATAGCACCGTGACCGAGACGGAGTACCCCCTGACGGGGGAGCTGTCCCACGATAGCATCAGGGGAGAGGAAAACGCAGCAGTGATTAACAGCATCCGGCTTTGGGATTGGCGACCACTGCGGCGGACCTTCCGCCAGCTGCAGGAGTTACGTTCACAATACGATTTTTTCGACGTAGATATTGACCGTTATCCGATGGGAAGTGGCGAACCTCGACAGGTGATGCTTTCCGGGCGAGAACTGAATATCAACGACCTACCGCGTGAAGTGAGCCGGGACTGGTTTAAGCGCACCTACGTCTACACCCACGGTTACGGAGCGGTGCTGAGTCCTGTGAACGAAATCCTGGACGGAAAGCCGAAGATGTACATTCGGGATATGGACCCGATTAATTACGAACCCGAATGGACACATCGGTTTAACGAGAATCCGGGACCTCGAATTTACTACGGGGAACGCACCGACCATTATGTCATCGTCCATCCAGACCGGTTAGACGGCCTTGAGTTTGATTACCCCGAAACGTTTGGACAAGATTTTGCCAAATACTCGTACCAAGGTGAAGGCGGTGTTGACCTTTCTTCGTTCATCCGAAAGTTTGCGTACATGTTGAAATTTAACAACGCGCTCAATTTCATCTTGCCTGGTGAAATCCGATCAACCAGTCGCGTCCTTTACAATCGAAACATAAAGGAGCGTGTCAGCCAAATCGCCCCGTTCCTGAAATATGATTTCGATCCTTACCTTGTCCTTCACGATGGTCGGTTGATCTGGATGATCGATGCGTATACAACGACCGCGCGTTATCCCTATTCCGCACCGATGCAGGACGCGATTCGCAGAACCATTGAGGAGCGGGGTGGTAGACGTGCCGCTGGACGTATCATGGGTGGCGAAAGACCGTGGGGGAACTATATCCGTAACGCCGTCAAAGTCACGATCGATGCCTATGACGGCAGCGTGAACTTCTATCTGATGGAACAGGAGCAAGATCCGGTTGCGGAGTGTTATCGCCGTATCTTCCCTGATTTATTCAAACCGTTTGATGAGATGCCCGAAGATCTTAAATCGCATATCCGATACCCGACCACGATGTTTCTGATTCAAGCGCAGATGTATCAGGATTATCACATGAAAGATCCAATTACTTTCTATGCAAGTGAGGACCAGTGGCAAATCGGGGAGGAACTTTACGATAACACCGAGCGTCCTCGTCCCGCACAGTCACCGCAACCGCCAAGCCCATTCACACGTACCCAGCAATTGCCGGAGACGGTTACAAATGTGCAAGAGGTTGCCCCCTACTATGTGGTTGTCAAGATACCGGGGGAGGAACGTGCGGAATTTGTCCTGATGCTGCCTTTCACGCCGAAAAGCAAGCCGAACCTCACCGCTTGGATTGCTGCGAGATGCGATTTGCCACAGTATGGACAACTGCTTGTCTATCGCTTCCCGAAAGGAAAACTCGCCCCTGGACCGATGCAGGTTGAAAACTTCATCACACAAGATCCTGAAATTTCCCAGCAGATTAGCTTGTGGAATACGCAAGGTTCAAGCGTCCTACGTGGCAACTTGCTCATTATTCCGATGGATGAGTCAATTCTGTATGTTGAGCCGATTTACATCCAAGCGGAGAACGCAGAATCTGCGATTCCTGAATTGCGCCGCGTTGTTGTCGGCTATAAGGAAAATGTCACATGGGGAGCGAGCCTTGATGAGGCGTTGATTAACATGTTCGGTAAGCGGTTGGAGGTCGCGTTAACACAAGACGCTCCTTCTACTGAAGCCGCTGAAGGGGTGAGTGCATCCGTCCCGATATCTATTTCGACACTGGCAAAACAGGCGAGAGATCAGTTTGAGGAGGCACAGGAAGCGCAACGCACAGGGAATTGGGCGGAATATGGACGTTACCTTAATCTGCTCGAAGCGACTTTGCAACAACTTGAGGCGGACGCTCGGTAAGCATGAAAACGTGAAAACGAGCAGACGTGAAAACGAGACGGGGCATCGCTGGTCTCCCCGTTATCCTGTTTTTTAGCAATTTGGCTTCTTATTTTGAACCTAACAATAAAGGAGGTGAATTACATGGGACTCGATTGGAAACCACGGCATCGGGACATGCTCGTTGGCGGGTACTGGTGGTTGGCACGGGTTAGTGACAAGGCGCGTGCCAAACTGAACGGTACTATCGGTGAGTATATCTACCCGTGACCGCAGGACAAAAAGTTCCTGGAGGAACACAAGATAGATGCTGATGAGTTCGTTGAGATGGTGAAAAGTAACCCGTCAGACGATGATATGATTGCCGCGATGCAAAAACTCAATCAATAAGTATTGAAACGGCGAGCAGGGGAGCGGGCAGCGATCTCTCCCGATACATCGGGATTTCGCTGCGCTCAACCTGCTCCAACTCCTAAGAATATACCTCAAGAATCGACAATATAAAACGGAGAGTGAATCTCAGTCAACTACCCCGCCCTGAAGGGCGAGGCTTGTGACCTGCCCAACGGGACTTACGCTTGGGCAGATTTTTACACGATGTTCACTAGTGAACATCTGAAAATCTACCCACGACGCTATCTTGGTGCGTTGCACCTAAGAGATAACACGGTTATGCGGCTCTGGCTCGTAACTTTACACACCCGCCACCGCACGGCTATAGCATCCGTTTAGAAGGATTCACGATGTAGCGGTGCTATCATCGCTTCACATTCCGGGTGAAACCTCAGACAAACCACACCTTTCACGCGGTTCACTAGTGAACCTCAGAAGTGAGAGGGCAGTGTTAAACGAGCGTTTAACCTAAGTCATCGAGTTACGAGTATTATTTTACCACAAATCTACCTAAAAAGTGTAAGGTAGATTACAAAAACGACAAAAAAAGAGGCGCAGTTTCCTCCCCACGCTAAAGCATGGGGTTTCCACTGCGAAGATTTTGATGAAAAAGACGACGTTGTTTACTTTTATCCTATTGTTAGTCTCTGCTCTATTTCTATCAAGTAGCTTTGCCCAAGATAACCCGCAGTGGCAGCTGCCCGATGGTGCTACTGCGCGATTCGGCAAAGGTTGGATATCTGGACTTGAGTATTCGCCCGATGGCACCCGGTTGGCGGTCGGTAGTGCTATCGGTATTTGGCTCTACGATGCGGAAACTCTTCAAGAGGTCGATCTGCTCACCGGGCATACGGAGACAGTCTCTACTATCGCATATTCCCCGGATGGGAGTCTACTTGCCAGTGGGGAGTTGGGACGATACCATCCGGCTGTGGGATACTGCTACAGGCGAGAGCATCAATACCCTCATCGGGCATGAGGAAGGTATATTGAGCGTTGCCTTCAGCCCGGACGGAAAAACCCTCGTCAGTGGAAGCTACGACGACACTGTTCGCCTGTGGGATGTTGATACCGGCGAAAATACCAAAACCCTTACTGAACATGAGGATTGGGTCTCTAGTGTTGCTTTCAGCCCGATGGGGATATGGTTGCCAGCGGGAGTTGGGACCAAACCGTTCGCGTGTGGGATGTGCTACAGGGTGATAACCTCCATACCTTTACCGAACATACGTCTCTCATTAGGACAGTCGCTTTCGGTTGGGGCGGCACCCTCGCCAGCGGAGATTTTGATTCGATGATTCATCTGTGGAACGTCAAAACAGGCGAGAAAATCAGAACTCTCACTGGGCATACCTCGACTATCTACGAGGTTGTCTTTTCTGCGGATGGGGGCATACTGGCAAGTGCAAGCGAGGACGATACTATTCGCCTGTGGAATGCCGTCACGGGTGAGACAGTCAAAACTTTTATCGAACACACCGCTGATGCCTACCGGGTTGCGTTTAGTCCGGACGGCAACACCCTTGCTAGTGGAAGTGGGGATGCGACCGTCCGTCTGTGGGATATTGACACCGGCGAAAATACCAAAACCCTTACTGGGCATGAGAGCACTGTCCTGAGCGTTGCTTTTGGTCCGGGGGACCGCACACTCGTTGGTCGGAGTTGGGACCAGACGATTCGTGTCTGGAATACCGAAACAGGAGAGCGCCAACACTTTCTCGTTGGGCATACAGACGATGTAGACATCGTTGTTTTCAGTCCGGATGGTCGCACAATCGCCAGCGGTAGTCAGGACAATACCGTTCGCCTGTGGGACGCTGAGACCGGGGCACATCTGAAAACGCTCGTCGCGCATTGGGCGTATATTATAACGATCGCTTTCAGTCCCGATGGTACAACTCTCGCCAGTGGAAGTGAGGACGATACAGTCCGCTTGTGGGATGTCGCCACCGGGGAGCGTCTGGGACGTCTTTGGGGACATTTTGCTGGTGTCGAGACTCTCGCTTTCAATCACGATGGCACAATGTTCGCTAGTGGGAGTCGAGATGCGGTCATTACCTTATGGGATACCGCCACTAGGGAGTGGCTGCACTTTCTCTTTGGTCATCGTGGACATGTCCTTACCGTTGCTTTCAATCCGGATAGTACAATCCTCGCAAGTGGGGGCTGGGACAATACCGTCTGGTTGTGGGATGTCACCACCGGTGAGGCGATAACAACCATTCAAGCGAGCGAGTATGGTGTTGAAGGTATTATTGAAAGCGTTGCTTTCAGTCCCGATGGAAAGACCCTTGCAGCCGGAGGATGGGGTAATGCGGTTGGCTTGTGGGATGTTGCAACAGGTGAGCATATCGAAACTTTTTCCGGACACGCCTCTAGGGTTGAGAGCGTTGCCTTTAACTCCGATGGCACAGTCCTCGCCAGTGGAAGTCGGGACGGCACGGTGTTGCTATGGGATATTCCACAGCCACCGCCAGAGCCCGAGGAACCGCCGCCCCCACTCGTCGAGGATGTCAACGGGAATGGAGCCGTCAATATCTTGGACTTAGCATTGGTCGGATTACGTTTGGGACAGATAGGGGAGAATGATGCCGACGTCAACGGGGATGGCATTGTGGATATTGCGGACTTGGTTCAGGTCGCCGGCGCGATAGGAAACACAACTGCTGCACCTTCGGTGCATCCTATAGCACTGCCAAATCTGACCGCCACCAATATTGAGGAGTGGCTCACCCAAGCACAGACGTTAGATCTCACGGATGTCCACTCGCAAAAAGGAATTCTTTTTCTTGAACAACTCCTTGCAGCGTTGGCTCCCAAAGAGACAGCACTTCTGCCAAATTACCCAAACCCATTCAACCCGGAGACGTGGATCCCTTATCAACTCACCAACGATGCCGATGTCACCCTTACAGTTTATGACACAAACGGCACACCGGTGCGGCAATTCGATTTGGGACATCAGTCCGCGGGCTTCTATACCACTCGGATGAAAGCTGCTTATTGGGATGGACGCAACGAAAACGGGGAATCGGTCGCAAGCGGGGTCTATTTCTATCAACTCCAAGCAGGTAATTATACCGACTTACGACGCATGGTAATTCTCAAGTAGAGGCACCAGTTGGCGAGAGAAACCGAGTTTTTCCAAAAAACTCGGTTTTTGAATCCAAGCCACCTTTCACCTGTCGGTTGTGAACTTGGAAATCAGCAACACTGACAACTCAAAACGGAGAATCTATCTCAATGAAAAAGAAGATGCTTTTTAGCCTTACTTTATATTACTCTCTGCTCTATTTCTATCAAACAGCTTCGCCCAAGAAAATCCGCAGTGGCACCTGCCCGAAGATGCGATTGCGCGATTCGGTAAAGGATGGATAGCTGGACTTGAGTATTCGCCCGACGGCAGCCGACTCGCAGTCGCCACCGCCATCGGTATTTGGCTCTACGATACGACAACCCTACAAGAGGCTGATCTGCTCGCCGGGCAGACCGCAATATATGAAAATGAGACGTATTCGCCATCTTCTCTGGCGTATTCACCGGATGGAACCATACTTGCCAGTGGGGGTTGGGACAGAGCTATCCGTCTGTGGGATACCACTACAGGTGAAGACACCAATACCCTTACCGGGCATAGGAGTGGTATTCGGAGCCTTGCTTTCAGCCCGGATGGAAAGATTCTCGCAAGTGGAAGTTACGACGATACGGTTCGCCTGTGGGATGTTGACACCGGTGAAACTGTTCACACCCTTGCCGAACATACGGATCGGGTCAACAGCGTTGCTTTTAGCCCAAATGGGGATATAGTGGCTAGTGGAGGTTGGGACCAAACTGTCCGTTTGTGGGATGTGGCTACAGGTGAACTCATCAGAACCATCACCGGACATACATCTCTCGTCCGGGCGATTGCCTTCAGTCCGGATGGGGACATGGTCGCCAGCGGAGACTACGACGCAATGATCCACCTGTGGGATGTTGAGACGGGTGAACCCATCAAAACTCTCACCGGGCATACCTCAATTATCTACGGACTCACTTTTTCGGATGAGGGCATCCTAGCGAGCGCGAGTGAGGACGATACCGTCCGTCTGTGGAATGTTGACACCGGTACGACCGTTCATACCCTGACCGAGCATACGGCTGATGTCTACAAAGTGCGTTTAGCCCGGATGGGCGCACGGTCGCAAGCGGGGCGTGGGATGCCTCCTTCCGTCTGTGGGATGTTGACACCGGTGAGAACATCGAAACCGTCACCGGGTTCGCGGATGTTGTTTTGAACGTTGCGTTCAGTCCGGAGGGACCGCGTACTTGTCGGTCGGAGTTGGGACAGCACCATCCGTCTGTGGAATACCGAAACAGGAGAGCGCGAAGCACTTCCTCTTTGGGCATACAGACGATGTGGACATCGTTGCTTTCAGCCCGGATGGGCGCACACTCGCTAGTGGCAGTCAGGACGATACGGTCCGCTTGTGGGACGTTGATACCGGGGCACACCTGAAAACCCTCGTCGGGCATAGTGCTTATATCATAAGCGTTACTTTTAGTCCCGATGGTAGCATGGTGGCGAGCGGAAGCGAGGACGACGATATCCGTTTGTGGGATGTCGCCACCGGGGCGCGTTTGAGAACCCTCCGTGGACATAGTACCGGCGTAGAGAGCATCGCTTTCAATTCTGATGGCACCACGCTCGCGAGTGGAAGTCGAGATAGTACTGTTCGCCTGTGGGATGTTGACACTGGGGAACCTCTGGATGTCCTTGAGGGTCATTACGGTCATGTCCTCACCGTTGCTTTCAGTCCCGATGATAAGACACTCGCCAGTGCCGGCTGGGACACCGTTATTCGCCTGTGGGATGTCGCCACCGGTGAGGAGGTGGTAGCCATTGATAGGGGGACGTATGGTGTCGAAAGCGTCGCTTTCAGTCCCGATGGAAAAATTCTCGCAAATGGGGCGTGGGATGATACGATTGGTTTATGGGATGCTACCACCGGTGAATCGTTGAAAACTCTTATCGGGCATGCGACTAGCGTTGAGAGTGTTGTGTTCAGTTCCGATGGTACGACCCTCGCAAGTGGGAGTTGGGACGGCACAGTGCTTCTGTGGGATGTTACGCCGCCCCCGCCTCCGGAGGAACCACCACCGCCTCCCGTCGTCGAGGAAGTCCCGCCGGTCGAAGATGTCAATGGGAATGGGGTGGTCAATATCTTGGATTTAGCCCTAGTTGGATTACGCTTGGGACAGACAGGGGAAAACGATGCTGATGTGAACGGGGATGGCGTTGTGGATATTGCTGATTTGGTTCAGGTTGCCAGCGCGATAGGAAACACTGCTGCCGCACCTGCGGGGCATCCCTTGGCACTGACCAACCTAACCCCCGCCGATGTCGAGGGTTGGCTCACCCAAACACAAGGGTTAGACCCAACCGATGTAAGGACGCAAAGAGGAATTCTCTTCCTTGAACAACTCCTTGCAGCATTGGTTCCGCAAGAGACAGCACTCTTGCCTAACTATCCCAACCCGTTCAATCCAGAGACATGGATTCCGTACCAACTCGCCCGCGATGCCGACGTGACGCTTGCGGTGTATGACACGAAAGGTACGCCGGTACGCGAGTTCAATTTGGGGTATCAGTCCACAGGATTTTACACCAACCGGGCGAAAGCCGCCTATTGGGACGGACGCAACGAAATTGGGGAATCGGTCGCAAGTGGGGTCTATTTCTATCAACTCCAAGCAGGCGATTATACCGACTTACGACGCATGGTAATTCTCAAATAAGCGCGCAAAAGAGAAACCGAGTTTTTCTAAAAAACTCGGTTTCTAAACCCAACCCACTTCTACTTATCAAAAGCGCAGGAGATAGCGTTTGACGCGTCAATTATGAAATTGGAAGATTACCGTAATCTGTTGGATCAGATTGATGACCAGATTTTAACCCTGTTACAGGAACGGGCAGCTATTGTCAAACGTGTCGGTGAATTCAAATCGCGCACCGGCGTTGAACGGATTTATGCGCCGCATCGAGAGCGGGAAATTCTCTCTCGATTGGAAGCGCAGAACCGAGGGCAATTCCCCTCCGACGGGCTACACACGATTTACACCGAGATTATCTCCGCTTGCCGTGCACTCGAAAGACCGTTATCCATCGCCTTCCTCGGTCCTGCTGGTAGCTTTGGCCACGCGGTGAGTTCGCATCTCTTTGGCAAGTCAGTAAAGTTTGTTGCGGTGACGCCCCAACCTGACATCTTTACGACTGTAGAATCAGGTCGAGCGGATTACGGTGTTGTCGCGATCGAAAACTCCACGCATGGAACAGTCCGTGATGTTTTAGAGATGTTCCAGTACACAAATCTTCAAATTTGCGGGGAATGCTTCTTGCCAATTAAGCAGCATCTCCTCTCAAAATCTCCGCTAGCACAGATTAAAAAGATCTATTCCCACCCACAAGCGTTTGCCCAATGTCGTCAATGGCTAGGTCAAAATATGTCAGGTGTACAACAGATTGAGGTCTCCAGCACATCAGAAGCGGCGAAATTGGCAGCGAGTGAGCCAAATACGGCAGCAGTAGCGGGTCAACTCGCAGGTGAGACTTATGGGCTATCTGTGGTGGGAGAGTCAATCATGGACGGACCGAACAATACGACCCGCTTCCTTGTTATTGGAAGCCACTCGGCAGCACGAACTGGAAGAGACCGAACATCTATCCTTTTCGCGGTTAAGGATAAAGTTGGCGCGTTGTGGGAAGTGCTGCAGGTTTTGAAAAACTATAAAGTCAATATGAGCAAGATTGAGTCCCTGCCCTCCCATACCAAAGCGTGGGAGTATGTTTTCTTTGTAGATTTGGAGGGGCACGCGGAAGATGGAAATGTCCGAAAAGCACTTACAGAAATTAATGAGTTGTGCGTGATGATGAAAATTTTGGGGACTTATCCGATTGGGGAACAGAGTGAGGGGTTTTAACTTCTTAGGACTTACGCAGTCAAATGCTCAAAGCCTCGTAGTTCGGTGATTCATCATCGCACAACACGACTCGTGACACCCGAGGAATCGGGCAACTACAGTAGGGACAAAGGTTTGTAGTAGGTCCCGGACTCTCGGAACGGAGGCGATTTATCGCCCGTACCCCCTCTAACTCCCCCGCAAGCAGGGGAGAAAGCAATGAACGCGCTACTACAAACTGCTTTGAATCCCGATAATATCGGGGCTGAAGTGCGTAACTCCTACTCCTATCAATTTAACCCTCACATCCAGTAAATCAGGATTAAAATTAGGTTTACCAAGCTATGCGTGATTATGCACGGGATTAGCGATTTCGTGCGAATGTACAGCCATACAAGGATAAGCCCCATGAGAAATATTGGAATCCCTCCCAAAACCGCCGGCACGAAAGAACGGATGTATCCATGGAGTACCGCAAAAAGGAGCGCGCTAAGGACCATTCCCTTAGTCTGACCAAATCGACCGGCGAGACCGATATACGCAATTCCCCGAAAAAGAACCTCTTCCCCCACCGGCAGTAGAATTAACATCACAAAGCCGAGAAGAATTACGGTGCCATCTCCGAGGTTTTCTGGCATACTGTTCGACCATTGCTGCTGCTCCCATTGAGCCAAGCTCCCTAGTGCTTCTAGGGGTATTTCTTGGCTGAACCAACTTATTGCTTGCATGAAACCTACAGAAACAAAGGCTAAAGCGGGGGCAAGTAGCAGCGGCAGTCCAAAGTCGGTAAGGTTGCCGCTGTATCCCAATCCGATAGACTTCACAGTTCTGCGGTAGCGGCCAGTGACGCAAAAAAGAGATAGCCAAATCAGCACATTTCCGACGACTAGCTTAACGCTCCAGAAGTGAGAAACTGGGAGCGTATATACAGCGTCTGTTGCCGTCAGCACCTCAAATCCTTCCGCCATCAAGATTGCGATATAACCTGCGACCTCTTGAAATAGAAAGGTTATCAAAACAATGACCACCGGGTCTGATGGATTAAGATAACCGTGTAGCCTTGCAACTGTTTCTTCCGCTGTGTAGAACTGATCGCAGCGTCCACATTTGCGCGACCATGCCCGGTTATCCCGTTGGCATTTAGGGCAGGTCCAAATGAGTTCGGGTATCTGATTCCAAAAGTAAAGCGGAAAGAACGCTTGCGGAAGGAAAAAGGTGCCCAACGCCCAAAACCCAGATCGCTCTTGCGATCTACTATCGTTGTACACCCAAAGGGCAAGACCACCCTTGATAATCGTGCCCAAAAATATTACGCATACCTTCCCGATAAGATCGGGGTTCAAAGCAACTTGCATTGGCAGATTCCATGGCTCCACTGACGAAGATTTGGCGCGCATGGTAACATATCCAAACTCCCCTGTCAATGTTCATCAATTATTTTGATCTTCACATCGTTGCGACAGGTGTGTTATAATCAACCCAATTGGTTCATTGGTTGTGAGTGTTGGGTTTCACTCTCGCCATCTGTAAGAGAGCAGTGTTGAAAGGCAGAAACTCTACTGTTATTGATAGCGAAGTGCTTTCAATCGTTCAACCCAACCTACGATATTGGATTTATCGTGCATCACCTCAATGTTATACAGATGTCGTACCACTGTGCCGTAATTTGCACAATGGTTACGGCATACGGAGTATGCCTACTACTAGCAAAGTGGGTTTTCATACTATTGGAGGAAAAAATGGTCACTTTAGGTGCTGGAGATTTTACATATCAAGCATCGGGCGAAGATTGGGGCAACATACCCGAAGATTGGACTTACAAAGAAGCCACTGCTGTCGCTGTTGATTCAGATGATAATGTTTACGTCTTTAATCGTGGAACACATCCGATGGTTGTTTTCAACTCGGACGGTGATGTGCTTCAGACATGGGGGGATGGCATATTCGCTAACCCACACGGTGTAACCATTGGTCCTGACGGTTCGGTCTACTGCGTTGATAACGGAGATCACACCGTTCGTCAGTTCACACCCGATGGGAAACTGTTGATGACTCTTGGTCAACCCAATCAACCTTCCTCCCCGATGAGCGGCGAACCCTTCAACCTCCCAACGCATTTGGCAATTGATCCGCGTAATGGTGACCTGTATGTAGCTGATGGATACAGCAACGCACGGGTTCATAGATTTACGCCCGACGGACGACATCTGTCTTC